>UCOM01000441.1:0-80892 GCA_900474385.1 Ormyrus pomaceus
TTTTTCTTAGATTTTTGCTAAAAGAGCACATAACTTTTGAAAAATCGAGCGTTAGGCCGAACGGACGCGGCTTCCTTTATATTTTAACATTAGGAAACATATCCCAAAGTTACAGGAAAATCCATTACCCATATGTCGTGTGTTCTCCTTGTTAGTAGTTTAATTTAAATTAGCAATTAAATTTATCGCATAGTAAAAATCCAACTAAAGGTTTTGTTTACTTCTTTCTATTGAAATGTTACTTTGGCAACCGTGGATATAACAAAGGAAAAAAACACAGTAGCTGTTCTGAAGAAAATCATCTAATATTTAAGAAAGAAGAGGGAATATGTGAGGCGAGAAAAGGTATGCACTATAATGACTAGGAAGTTGTAGCGTTGAAAATATGTACGTAGAATTGCTGCACACGCAAGACATTGTATGGCGTCTATAATTTTGTGAGGGGTGAATAAAGAAAATAGTTTTTGTGTTACAAAAAAAGTAGCATTTATTCAAATATTAGTTCCTATATATTGAATCTTTTTTATACTATCGAACAAACTAAATTATAATTTACGCTAAGATTCATTTAGTATCCCAAATAAACTGTTTATATTTATGCATGGCAAATAGAATAAAATTAAATAAATATCTGTTGCAATATTTGCAATTTTTTAGATTTTCTAACATTGAAGGTTCTTTAGATTACACTGAATTGATACTAAATTAATTGATACTTTTCAATAGTGTCTATGGAAATAACTTAGCAAGTGATAAAATCATGCTATGGGAATAAGTCATAACTTGCCTTCGGCGCACTCCCGCACGCCTTGATGACACTTGTCTTTCAGTCAAGTATTGTCAGATGAATAACAAAAAAATTTCATCGTTTTGAAATATAGTTTTATATTATCTAATAATCAGTGCACTTGCTTCCATTCAGTTTGTTACTTTCTTAGGTCGTTATACTATATGTATTTCCACAGGAAAGACAAAGTGTAAACAGCAATAGCCATATTTGTGAAGAGACAAAAGCTTTGAGTAACTCTTGAATTCATGCTACTTTTAATTTTCATACCGCGATAAAAAAAACAATGGTACTAATTTCTTTAACGAAATTAAATATTGTTATGCATATTTTTGCACTCGCTTGAAAAACACGAAACTGCCAGTGGAGCTTTTCTAAGAAACATAGTCACGTATGCGGATTATGTTCCTGCAAAATTTTTTGATAAATCTTTTCTAATAATAATAAATTTTATTTATTACACCATCAAATTAGCTTCGTATGCAATTCTTTTGCTAATATTCGTGTGATAGTTACCCTCGCTTTGCTCGAGCGAAAAACTCGCTCTCGGCCAGAGTCGTCTTGTTCGCACTAGTATCGAAATCTACTATTTTTTCACGTATCAACAATTTTCTGATTAACACAATCTCTATTTGATTTTCAGTTTAGCAATTTATGCAATTTGATTAAAAAAAAAATAGAATGTGCAATTAATGAGTAAAGCAGGGGTGTTGTTGCTAATTTGTTATGCCTTACCCGATTTTGATGCTCCAGCCGTTCCCGAGAAACATTAGATACGCTAACAATATTAATCTAGCAGAGAAGCCACTGGCTATATCTCCTCACCTTATAAGACATCAATGAGACTGGCGGACTAATTTAATGCTAATCATAAAACTCAAATTAGAAAAGATATATATGTATATATCTTTTAATAATATTTGAATAACATATATCTATGAAAAAAGTAAACTTAATATTGTCATATGAAGTTAGTTTTTATATTGAAACCATAATTAGAATATTTATGCTTAATCTATAAATTAAAAATAGTATGAAATTACTCACACTGCTGGTGGAATAAGTAATGGAATTGAAATTGTAGATTCGAAAAATTATCATATGCTTCACCATCTATATAATATTTCCTCAAATATAAATCATTATTTATATTCATTCTAACGATTTTTTTTTTATTAATTTTCAATGCATACATGAAAATTTTTTTATCTTTGATAGTTTTGATCTGATGTAGAATTGACTGATTTAGTTTTTTTCCTCTTAATTGTATCAAAGGAAGTAGCTTCAGTCATTGAAGCCATGTCACTGCTGATGTTCAACTGCGTCTTGGTCACGTCGACAGATACGTAAAATATTTAGTAAATAATAGGCAAATTATTTTGTTCTTGTCTACGGCAAAATTGTATCTGTCACCTTCTGTTTATAAGGCGCTGGCAAAGAAAGTACAAGAAATATGTCTCCGTAAAGGAACAAAGGAAAGGGTGTGCTAATGATTGGGAATAAATGTCTTAGAGAAAATTGCCTAAATTACTGTACATAAGTCGTTGCATCATGCCTATAACATGCTTTCAAGGGGAGAAACTACGAACATCCCTTCTCTTCACAGATGACATATCGATCAGAGTCCAGACGTCGCTGAGGGAACTCATAGTTGACATCAGGTGAAATGTTATTTCAAATGTTGTATACATAAAATGAAGTAGTTTTAAACGGAATATTCGTTTTGTACAAATTTTGAAGATTTTCGCTTGTAAAATGCATATTCTTCGATTGCCTTTTAAATTACTGACTTTAACAGGAATTTGGAAACCAATTCACTGGACCAGATGGCAGCAAAAACTCTTGTGGATCTTATTTTCTATCTTGACTATAAGTCTAGTTTTTGTACAGTTTGCTACTCAGATCGGCAAAGTTGTAACTTCTGATAGTTTGGATGAAGCCAATAAAACATTATTTTTGATACCAACGGGTTTATCAAATCTGCAGAAGACTTTTATTTTTGTTGTTCATCGGAAAAAAATCATCAAATTAACGAAAATGTTTTTAAAGGATTTTTGCATACCTCGTAATTCCGAAGAAGTTGTGATACAAGAAAAATACGAAGAAAATATTAGGTTGTATGTCAAAACATTGGTTTTTTACATGTTGCACCAACTGTGATTTAAATAAGGCATAAAAAATATATAATTTTTAGTAACTAATTATTTGTGTCATTTTAGGAAAATAACAATCGCGTGGCTTAGTCTGGTCAATGTTACTATGATGAATTTAACATTTTGGCCTCTAATAGCAACCCAAGAAAATCGTACTTTGCCGATGGATGTGTGGTTGCCATACAGCGTCGAATCCGATTTATCGTACTGGATATCATTTTTACATCAAGGTTTGGGAATATACTTTTGTGGAATTGGGATAGTTGGTGGTACATTCATGATAAATGGATACATCTATAAAATTTGTGGTCAATTTGAACTTTTAAGCTACCGTTTCAACAAATTACCCTATATGATTGAACAACTTCAGTTACTTCAGAAACCTTACTATCTAGTATATGAATATGAAAAAATATTTATGCGTCAAAATAT
The DNA here is from genome assembly GCA_900474385.1 of Ormyrus pomaceus. Lineage (NCBI taxonomy): Eukaryota > Metazoa > Arthropoda > Insecta > Hymenoptera > Ormyridae > Ormyrus > Ormyrus pomaceus. The sequence continues at coordinate 3,373 of UCOM01000441.1, forward strand.
TCTTCATCATCTTTATATATTCGAGTTCGTCAAAAAATTAAATTTTTTAAGCCACTAAACTTAGTATATTTTATTTTTTCAAACACATCAGTAATGAGTTTTTAATAACCAAATAGTATTTGTGTTAATCAATTTTAGGAATTCAAAATTTTTGTTTAAATGAAACGTATATTAAGTTAGCGTAGCCACTTTATAAGCCCATAATCAAATCATATAAAGATTTTGTTGCTAATTTGTTACGCGGTACCCGATTTTGTTAGTTCCAGCTGTTCCCGAGAAATATTGGATACGCTAACTTAATATTAAGCAAGCATACTCTATCTCCTGACTTTATAAAGATATCAATACGAGACTGGTGGCATAGTTTGATGCTCCAAAAGTCAACTGGTTTTTATTTTGTTGCTCCAGCCGATTCCCAGAAACGTGGCCCGCGCTAGCTTAAACCTTAAACTAAACATCCACTTCTGTAACTCCGGTCCTAATTATTATTTCTGCATGAAACCATCGGCATATTTTATTAGTTGAGCAAAAAAATTAGCAACAAAATATACCGTCAGTCTCTTATTGATATCTTTATAAGGGCAGGAGATAAAGAGAGTGGCTATGCTTGCTGAATATTAAGTTAGCATATCCAATGTTTCTTGGCAACAGTTGGAGCAACAAAATATGCATATGATTTGATCGTGGGTTTATGAAGTGACTACGCTAGTTTAATATACGTCGAAATGTTAGTTTTATTTTTTTAAATTTATTTCTGAAAAAAGACTTTTGACATAGAAAATACTTCTTACAGAATGGCAAAAACTCTCAACAATACTTTTAAAGCTGTAGTATTCCAACAATTTTGTCTAAGTGCACTTGTAGTGTCTGTGAGTATTTATCAATTATCAACGAGAGAAGAAAAAGATATTGAATTTATTATGGTAGTATTTTACCTGATGTGCGTGTTGTCAGAGTTTTTTATTTATTGTTGGTTTAGCAATGAGTTAATGACTGAGGTAAATGTGAAATTTGGATATATATTTAAATCACCTAGTTATCTGGTTTTAAACTAAATATTTTCAGAGTACCAATTTCAGAAATTTAATATATAATATGGATTGGACAGTTTTAAATACTGACACTGGAAAAGATTTAATTTTTATAATGTTACGGACTTCCAAACCGATAGAAATATATTGCGGACATTTTATTGTATTATCGCTCGCTACTTATATAGGAGTAAATACAAATTCTACAATTAACAAATTAGAAAAAATGTTTGAAAAGTATTATTAAATAATTTTTTAATTTTTGCAGATTTTAAAGATATCGTACTCTGTTTTTAATTTGTTACGGACCTCGAAAGGGTGACCAACATCATTTATTTTTTGTAATTTACATTGTTACAAATTTGAATTAGAAATGCAATTTAATAAATTATTTATTATTAGAAATAATTATTTATTTTCATTTCGAGTTGTATTTGTAATTTTATATATTTTTTAACTGTATAATTTAATGGTTTAATTTAATTAGATGTTACGTCCTAAGCGTGTCTTTCTCTTTCAATATTATAACATTAATTTTTCTTTTAAGTGGCACACTTATAAAAGCTAAATTCCAAATTAAATTTATTATTTTTTTTATAATTTATTAATAATAAAAATATGACATAATAAAACTCCAGCCAATTATTTTGTTTACTTTTTTCGACTGAAATGTTACTTTGGTAACAGAGGATGTAACAAAGGAATAATAGGAGCTTCTCTGAAGAAATTCATCTAATATTTAAGAAAAAAGAAGGGATATTTGAGGCCAGAAAAGTTATGCGCCATAATGACTAGGAAATTGTAGTGATGAAAATATATACGTAGAATTGCTGCACATGTAAGACATTGTATGGCGTCTATAATTTTATTAGAAATAAATAAGGAAAATAGTTTTTCTGTTAAGGCAAAAATAGCATTTATAGAACAATACATCCGTAGATTTCAATATATTAGTTCCAATACGCCGAGATTGTTTATATCTATCGAAAAAAATAAATTACAGTTTACATCAAGATTTGATCTGTTGCAATATTTACAATTTCTTAGATTTTGTAATATAATGACATTTTAAGCTACTGACTTACTGGTGTGTAGGTGCTTGTTGATTCATACACTGTGATAAACTAAAATTTTACTTGTTCTTTATGGCAAAAAGCATGCCTGTGTTTTCAAAAAGCTTCCCTTATCTGTACTCAAACAAGTTTAAAGTAAATGCTATCACCTGCACAACGTGGCACCGACAGAATGAACATTTTTCTACCGTGGGTGTCCGATAAACGCATTTAATATTTATGACTAGGAAGCGAGAACAAACGCTCTGTAAACCTTTAAAATGGTAGCTTTGAGAAAATTGCGAGTGAAGGGATGCATAAGTGATGACTTTATTGTGCCTATTCTATAGTTCTAAAGTAAAGGGGGAAAATGTAAAAGAAAAAGAGCACGAATCATTTGCCAGAATTGTTTGCATTTAGTAACCGGGGAAAATGTTTCTCTGAGTACAAATATAAAAATTTGAAAAAATATACTTTTTTCTTGATTTTAATAAATTTGTTTTAATTTTTCTCAAATATGCATACTTTGAAGTTGCCATTTAGATTGTTAACGTTAACTGGCGTTTGGATGCCGGTCGATTGGACTTTGAAACATCCAAAATTCGTGTCGATTTTATTTTCTATTCTCTGTGTCGGATTGATATTTATTCAGTTCGGTTCACAGGTCATTTATCTTGCTCACGCTAGAACTGTGGCCGAGTTCAACGAGAGGTTGTTTTTCATTCCAACGGGGTTCTCTTGCTTGCAGAAGATTTTCGTTTTTACTTTGAATCGCGAACGATTGATCGGCTTAGGACAGATGCTGCTAAACCATCATTGCATTCCGCGAACTACAGACGAGCTTGAGATTCAAGGACAATATGACGAGATCATAAGGTTTTGAATTCTACATATTAATTGTACAATCTTATATGTTCAACATGAATCACAATATGTCCTTTTGTTATTTTAAACAACTATTTCCGCTAGTAGTATAATCTTTGTTCTCATTTTACTTTGCGTAGTTTAAGCACTTTTATAATTTATTGAAAAGTATGCATATCTTTTTTAACTGCAGGCTTCTTACATTATTATGTACCGTTTTGGTTAATGTTACCATGATGAATCTTGTGGCATTACCTTGGATAACATTCTCGGAAAACCGTACTTTACCCATGAAGGTATGGCTTCCTTACAAGGTCGATTCTGATCTATCATACTGGCTATCCTACCTTCATCAATCAGTGGGTATTACCCTCGTGGGAATCAGTATAGTTGGTAGTACACTGATGATAAACGGATTCATGTTCCAAGTCTGCTGCCAGTTGAAAATTTTAGGCCACAGGTTTCAAATGCTGCCGAAAGTTGTCGAAAAATTTCAAACAATGAAGAAACCTTATCGACTGATTTATCAATACGAAAAGAGGGCCATCAGTCAGAATGTTCAACATCATTTATATATATTTAAGTTAGTTCAGAATATACAGTAAATCTTTGTTTAGTTGCAAGTAACTTTATTTAATTTTTATTTTATTTTGCCTGCAGACTTGCAAATACCGTTAATGAGCTTTTCAAGTCTATAATACTTCAACAGCACGTTTCAAGTATAATAGTTGTTTCTGTGAATATTTATCAACTAGTTACGAGGCCCGAGAAAAATATGGAATTTATGATGGTAGTATTTTACATGATATGTGTATTGACGGAATATTTGGTGTACTCATGGTTTGGCAATGAACTTATGCTAGAGGTAACAAAAATTTTGTTTTAATTCTGTAATCACATTTGATAATTTCACAATTCGACACGTTCATTTTTGATTAATATATATAAATAATGGTATTATTCATTTTTACAAGCAAAGAATATCTTATTTTAGAGTATAAATTTCCAAGATTCAATTTATTCAATAGATTGGACTGCATTAAGTGCGAAATCCGGGCGAGATTTGGTATTCATAATACTGCGAGCATCAAGACCAATTTATATGGATTGCGGTCCTTATATCGTATTATCTCTTGAATCATACATAGGAGTGAGTCTTTAATTTTGCATTTAAAAAGATTTAGCAGAAAAGCTGTGCTAATAGAAATACTTTCACACAGATTTTAAAAGTGTCATATTCTGTTTTCAACATATTATCAATGTCGACTGGTTAATAGTACACGAAATTTATAAAATATGCGGGCATCCTTCTCACCTGAATTTTACTTTTTATATTAGGTTGTTAAGTAAGTGAAAGTAAGTGAAAAAAGGATTATTAAATAGCTAAAGTCTTTTTAAACGTGCCTACATTTCATACATCGTAGCGCCTGAAAGAAGACCACCTATTTTGCATAGTAAGACCTTCTAAAGTGGCTGCAGCTGGTACAAACGGAAGAACCTGAGATAATTTTATTCTTTTTTAGTTGCAAACGAAATTCGACTACAGGAATAACTGAAGAGAGGGAAGGAAATTTCCCTCGAATTATGCAATCATTTAAAAATTAGTTATACGTATTTTTATGTGTTCGTAACATGCATCTAGAAGTAAAATTAACGGTTTTAAGCGTTTAAACAAGTACTGCAAGACTTCAATATTTATCTCAATTATAGCTTATTACGTAATGATATACAGTCTCTCTTTGATCAAACAATTAACATTTTTTTAAATAGCAATTGAACAAACGTTAATACGAAGAACCAAGTGTGTTAATTAAATTGCCATAATTTTTCTGCAGAAAATTGTCCTAAATACGTAACAATTATTTACTTTAATAAAGTAATTTTTGTAAAATTGCATTTCTTTTAGACTTTACTATCAAAATTAAGTATTAAGAAAATTAAATTTGGAAAAGCAACCTTAATCACAGTTATTTTCTGATGAGTTATAACAGAATAATATGACTAATTGCTAATTGAAGTCAATATAATTTTTATTTAATGTGATTGCATTAATGAAGCAATCATCAAAAGACTTTAACAATTGAAGATGATGTTTCTATTGTAAAATGAATTCAAGACTACCTATAATAATTATCAAAGAAAAAATGCTAATAATTAAGTTGCTGCAAATTTTATCTACATCGTGAAAAACAATGGTACTAATTTCTTTAACGAAATTAAATATTATCATGCATATTTTTGCACTGGCTTGAAAAACACGAAACCGCCAGTAGAGGTTTTCTAAGAAACAGTCACGTATGTGGATTACGTTCCTGCAAAATTTCTTGATAACTCTTTTCTAATAATAAATTTTATTTATTATTACTCCATCAAAATAGATTATCAAATATTAACGTTTAATGTTATAAGTTATCTACTTGATAAGCTAGATGCGCAATATTGCTTTGCTAATATGATAAGGAAAAAACGTCAAATTCGTCAAATGCTTGACCTACAGTAACACTAAGTACAGTGAGTAATAAAATTTATAGAAAAGCATGCAGAAAATTATTTTTCAAACCTATAAATTTTGTAGATGATTATCAATTTTTAATCAGAAAAATTTCTTTCACAACGTTAGTAAAAACAGTGTATTCTAAAATTACGTTATTCTTCAGATTTGTTGAAAAATAATTCGAAGTCTCACGAGACAATATTACTAACATAAATTAATGCACGATTCGAAAAATTTCAAAAATTCATTTATATTACATAACTGCTTCCACCAAACTAAAATTCGCGACCTACGCACCTACACTCACACTCCAACACCCGTCCACTCTTTATCAACTCGCGCAGCCCGACTCGCGGGGCCCCTTCGCTCTTGGCTCCGTCCCTGCGTCCGCCCGGCGCACTCGGCGCGGGCTCTCCATATAGTCGGCCGGCGAGCCGTACTCATTGTCGGCGCAGCCGTCACGATCGCGGGAATGGGCGACTCCGGGACGAGAAGGCTGTGCGAGCTGAACGAGGAGCAGCAGCAATTCGCCGCGGCGTTCCTGAACGAGTCCGAGGAGCTGCGCGACAAGCAGATCGAGGAGGTCCGGGACTGGCTGACGCAGAGCGAGGATCTTCGCGCGCGGACAGGTGAGCCCCGAGCAGATAAAGCGTTCGCGCGGCGATGATGAAAGGTCGAGTGGGCGAGTCGGCGATGCAATCGAATGTTTTGAGATATACGAGTGGGATGTTGTAGCGCTTTGCTGGGAGGAAAGTATAATATTGCGAGAATTCAAATTTCGTGACTGATGGATTAAATGCTGTACTAATACTGGTAAATATTGCAAGAATTCGAATTTCGTGACTGGATTAAATGCTACTGAAGTTAATGATTCACTTCTTTGGAAATAACAATGATTTAATATGAATAAAAGTATAGGAAATGCACAAAGCGGACGTGCTTTAAAAAACTTTGTACGTGTAAAAACAATTTTTACATTTTTTATACCAAAAGCTTATTTATAACTGTAAAAGTAATGCGTTGACACGCGTCCGGAATCGTGTAACGTGAAAAAGCAAAGTTTTTAAATAAAACAGTATAGCTGTACAAGTTGAGGCAACTTTCAGATAATAATGTGGGTGAAACAAAAACTGGTTTATAATTGCCCGCTTTTCAGTTTTTTAATTATAAATGTATGATAATACATTATGTAAATAAGTACTTTTATGTACTTACATTTTGAAATTTATAAAATTTAAAAATTTATTGAGTGCAAAAGTACTCGCTTGAATTTTGAACGCCCAGATAGCAATATTTTCTTTTTAAACATTTGTCAAAACTCCATTGTCAGTCCGATATGATACTTATCGTAATTGACGCCTATACTTATCTCCGAAGCAGACCGCATTTTGAATACTCAAGAACATTCACAACAAACAAAAAAAGCTCAGATCAACGAACTCCGAAAAAGCGGCACCGCTGAATCATCAAAATAATTAATGAAATTGCGCAATTACAATTAGCCGAGTCTTAACCAGCTTTGAATTCCAGATGATTTCTTCATACTGCGCTTTCTGCGCGGTTGCAAATTCGACGTCGAGAAGACCAAACGGAAGTTGAGGAATTACTACGTCCAGAGGTCCCTGTCACCGGAATGGTTTGCCAACAGGGATCCCTTCCTGCCGGAAATGCAAGAACTGCTGAATCTCGGAAAATTTTTTCATTAATAACTGTCCGACGCCGCTTTCGTCCAAGGCTGCTTTGCCGCCGATAGCGGTGCGCATAATTTTTCTAGATACCAAAATTAACGAGTTCACTTGCGCTTCGAACGTTATACCAATATTTAAACTTCTTCGCGGCAATAAATTATCAGTTATTTAGAACCGTTTCATTATCTTTAGTGCTTGCGAAATTGGCGAAGAATTGTGCTTTTTTTTTCTTTTTGACGAGAGACTAAAGTGTTGGAATGTTTTCAGAGTCTTCCTGCCGCTGAGGCATGTTGACGAAGAAGGAAGAATGGTCGTCGTTGTGCGGGCCTGCGCGCACGATCCTAGAAAACATAAGCAGGCTGACGTCTTCAAGGTAATTATTATCCCGGCTATTGAAATGATAATGCCGAAGATTGCAACGGGTGCGCATTCCTTGGGAACTCGATAATTTAATCCGGTCATTACGCGAAGTAAGAAGAATTATAAGTATGAATTTAAGTAGAAGAAAATGCGGATAATAAAAGAAGTACCGAAAATAGTGCATTAATTTTACTGCTGTTTTAGGAAGAAAACTTTATCGAATTTAAATTGTTTATCAGTAATTATAGTAATTTTATAGAATTAAGATAACTTTTACGTTGAATGTTATGTTTAGCTTCGATATTTTACAAATTAAAAAAATTATTTTTAATCTACCTAGGAGAGGACACCACTTTTGGGTCACGGATTTCCTTGTAACTTCGGGATATGTTTTCTAATGTTAAAATATGAAGAAAGCCGCGTTCGTTCGGCCTAACGCTCGATTTTTCAAAAGTTATGTGCTCTTTTAGCAAAAATCTAGGAAAAATCGGTTTTTGTTTAATCAGTTATAACTTTTAAACAGTTAATTGTGAAGTACTTTAACTCTCGGAATTTGAAAGGTGAGATCAAATCCTATTGATTAAAAAAAAATTACGTCCAAAAATCTTTATTTGTTCCAAAGTTATAGTCAAACAAAGAATAACCGTTAAAATACACTAAAATTATGCCAATGAACTTTTACGCTATTTTAATGATCATTCTTTGCTTTACTATAACTTTGGAAAGAATAAAGATTTTTAGACAAAATTTTTTTTAATCGATAGGATTTGATCTCACCTTTCAAATGCCGGGAGTTAAAATACTTTACAATTAACTGTTTAAAAGTTATAAGTGATTAAACAAAAATCGATTTTTTTTAGATTTTCGATAAAGGAGCTCATAACTTTTGAAAAATCGAGCGTTAGACCGAATGGACGCGGCTTTCTTCATATTTTAATAGTAGAAAAGATATCCTGAAGTTACAAGGAAATCCGTGACCCAAAAGTGGTGTCCTCTCCTAGTACGTATTAAACGTAGATTAAAAACGTTAGCAGTTACCGACATTGCAACATTGTTTAAAATTTTCAATGACGATTCGCAATTGTTATGTAAATAATACAACACTGCATCCTCACATTCAAATCTGCACTTATAATTTGCACTTCATTCAAATTGAATTTCTCGCAGCAACGAAATACAAAACTTAAAAAGCGATAATTCCAGGTCGGTATGATGTTACTGGATCTGGCATCGCGGGAGCACTTAGGCGCGTCTCTGTACGGTGTGGTCGTTATCCACGACATGACGGGGGTGCAACTATCTCACGGCCTTCAAATGACCCCTGGCGTAGTCAAACGATTGGTGCACACGTGGCAGGGCTACCCCAACAGGATCCGTTCGCTGGACTACGTCAATGCTCCGGAGTACGTTAATCTGGTGCTCAACATATTCAAGAGGTTCATGAGCAAGAAGCTGAGGCAACGAGTGCACGTGCACCGAGGAGATGGAAAGAGCATTTTCAAGAAGATCACTCCTAGTATACTGCCGATTGATCTTGGAGGAAGTGAGAGTGACTATATAACACTGAAAAGTACGAAAACTTGCTTCTCTGTGACTTGAGAATTATAATTTTGGGAAATCACTTGTTGAATGAACGATGGCTTATGCTTGGTAGAGATCTATTCAGCATTTGAGAGTTTTCAAATCTTTATAATATTAGGCTTTATATTTTATTGAACTGTACAAGTGATTAAACCAAAACAAGCGCAAAAAATTTAATAATTGAAGTCACATTTTGAATTTTTGTCGGTTTTAGTAAATATTAATCAAGTATATATCTTGGGAAACGCGATTCAAATGATAAAGTAGTTTATATTTCATTTCAGGTATAATCGAATATTTGATTATATTTCAGGTATAATCGAAAATTAATTTCGTTTAGTTTATGAATGAGAATCCTCAACTCGATAAATTTAAATTCAATAACCAGAAAATCATTTTTGTGATTTATTTGGGCACAAATGATGAAAATAATATATTCTGCATTAATATTCACAGATTATTGGAAGCAGCAGGCCGAAGAGAATAAGCATTGGTTCGTTGACGACGAAAAGTACAAGTACAAGACTTGAATTCAAATTTGTCGTCTAGGATGGATATTTTTATAGCCAATTTATGCTGTTAATCAGAGAAAAAGTGAGAATGCTTCTATCGCAATGCTACGTTCTCATGAAATATTCATCGCCTCGTAAAAAAAGTTATTTTTCAACGATGGATATTCCAACGATTTAGATTACTATTATCGTAATAGTTTTTTTACAAAAAAAGCACGAACGACTGTTGAAAATAAAAGTTTTTATACTGAAAAGAAAAAATCGTGATGGAGTAAATAACCAATAACATATTTGTTGGATTTTCAAGATTGTTATTATTACAAGTTAAATAATAAAACATACATTAAAGTCATGGGCAAGTAGAATCGTCCTATAACTAACCATCTAACATCTAGAAACAGTTTATAAAAAAGAGATACTAATTACAAATTCACCTTTGTCCCAGCACGAATTCGCAAAAAATGTACGATTTTTATTTTTTACGCTCGTGCCGTAAAAATAAGCTAAAAATGAAGAAACGATTGTCTCAATCTTGAAAATTCACTTTACTGTTCACATTCTTTTCCCCCGGTTTCCTCGGTGAAAGAGATGACTAACGGTAATAAGACGTTAACAATTTAAAAAGTAAACATCAATAGAATCACTATTTCGTTGATTACATAACTTCATTCCTTAAAACATCGTACTCATTTTTTTCTAATTTTTAAGTGATTCAAACAATCTATACGCATTTTTTCTTCGACGACAAAAACAACATTTTATCTATTCATAAAATAAAAAACATATTCTTAATTTAAAAATCCGTCGTTTATTTCTTTTAAGTCATTGCGTATACAAATTTCACTTTTTTCCCCCACGTCCTATCGATAAATACGATGTTGTTTTTGCGTGTTCACGAATTTTTAACTCTGATGAAAACTGAATATACTTATAATATATATGTATAAAAACGTTGAAATATCTCTTCTCCACACTCAGATTAGCTTTTTTTCTACATCAAAGACATTTCAACAAAGCAACGTGCTTCGAAGTAACACGTAGAACTATTTAAACACTTATTATATTCAGAATATAACAAAAATATCTATTCTACCAATTCCATTTACATGTAAGATTAAATCCTTGTTGTGTTCCAGTACTACTTTTAACTTTCTTCATTTTCAAATAAAAAAAGAAACAGAAAAAGAAGTATTATTGTGTGCTCATCGCAGATAGGTCGAGTCATCCTAGAACAAAGGAGATGAAGATAGAAAAACACTTTGCATGTTTCTGAAATGTCACGCTGAAAATGTGCAAATGTCGTTTGTTCAGGGATGAACCCGAGTAAGTACAACTGTGATTGACGCAGTAATGCATTTCGGTATTAACATAGATCAACAATCGCAGCCGACGCTACGTTTACTAGAAAAAAAAAAGAAAAACAACCGAACAAATTGTGACGTACGGATCAAGGATATTTATGTAAGGTATATTCACACATGCACACACACGTTTCTTTCTATTTTTTACATGATTTGCGTATGCACACCAACATTCATGCAAAGACAGGCACCAAAAAACAATTTATACGATTATTATAATTACATTTTTACTTTATATAAAAAAGAGAAACGTCGGATCGAATCGACGTCACCTGATTCGATGATGTATATTTTTTTATTTTGGAAAAATTGCCTTCTACAGGCGACCATTTTAGGTCACGTGACTCGCTTCCCACGCAAAAGACTCGCTAGCCTTTTCCGAGAGAACGCTTAACTATGGTTCTCTTGTAATTCTATTTTCGAGATTCTTGATAATAAAATTAACAAACGAAAGATCATACACTTAAAAGTATTTTTCCAGATCAAAAAGCATCATCGACATGCAGTTTAACAACAGTAGCTCCCTCTATCTCTCTGTCTCTTCTAAACTCTCACGAGATTATTTTAGCTTGCTTGAGTCCTTTTCATTTTCTATGGATTATACAAGAAAAGAAAGAAGAGAAGAGAAAAAAGAATAATAATTAAGAGGGGATACGGGACGTAGATGGCGCTTCTTCGAGACTTCCTTCTTTGTCTTCTTCCTTTTAATTGCGTCACTCGTGCGTCACTTGCCTTGTTCCTTATCCGCGCTTGAATTTGAGCACGAGCAAGCTTATCGTGAGGAATACGATGATCCAGATGATAGTCGAGATGAAGCCGTTGTAGACGTCTGGTTCGTTAACGCTCCAGCCTCGGGTGAGCATCGAACGCAGCGACGTCGTTGCCATCGTCAGCGGCAGGCCTTGCGACACGTACCGCAGAATCGTCGGCATTCCCTCTACTGGCCAAATCACACCTGCAATTTCAAATGCATTTAGTTTCAAGAACACCAGATACCAAATAAGGCATTAATAATTTTATCACGATAAGCCTAATTTGTACCAAAAAGGCAACGTACCGCTGAGTAAAAGTGTGGGGTAGAAACTTCCAAGGGCCAGTTGAATGGCATTCCGTTCGAGTTCGCAAATTGCCGAAATTACGAAACCTAAAACAAACGAGTACAATTAAATAACTGGATTGTTCGGCTTTAGAATGGGCACACTGCCGACTGTCCGACTTACCGAAACACATGCCGCACAAGCCTTGCAGGATCGTAAGTACGATGACCCAACCGATCTCGCCTTTGCATTCAACTCCAAAGACGAGAATCATGAATATCAGTACCAACGCCGTCTGTCCACACATTACGACGAATTGTGTCACTACGTGAGAGAATAGAATCTCCCCGGGTGACACACCGGCTACCCAACTTCTGTCCAGTAAGCCCTCCATTCTTTCTATAATCAAGGCTGAAGATGTTAGAGCCACCGCCAAGAAGAAAACAATGCTGCAATTCAAATATTGTTATTAGTTTTCAACATTTTTGGATATTAGAGCAGTACTCTTAGCTATACTTACGTCAGGATAACGCCGGGGGCGACGAAATCGGTAAAACTCGGTTCATTAGATCCATAAATCGGATCTTTGAACTGAATTGGAACATCCGCGAGCTTCGAATTCTGATCACAAGTCGATAGCAAGTCCTTCGCAAAGTCCCTATACGAGTATTGAAGATTCCGAGCAAGCATCAAGCCAATTTGCTGATCTGTAATCAAGGAATGAATATTCAAACAATGTGATGTGTGCGCGTTTTAAGAAGCTAAATCAATATAGACACTTACTGGACATATCAAGCCAGACTCGAATTTCACTTTGATCGAGGGTCTCCTCGTCGGCTTCCTTTCCAAGAAGCATCCTGGCGACCAGTGCATCGGTGAAGTTCTCCGTGAAATACAATGTACCCCACGCCTTACCCCTCCGCACTGCTTCCATTGCCGCCTCGGGATCTGGATAATACTCCTGAAAGGAACAGATGATACTTCACAATTTGTTCTAATTATTTTGGAGATAAAAAAAAAGGAATTGAATCGTGGAGGTACCTTTATCATAGTTTCATTATCGAGGAACTTGAGATATCGACAACTAAGGAAAGTAAAGGTACAGTCTTCACTGACTGGACAGCTTTTGTTTCCCCATTCCATCTCGTGATTGACTATGGCGAGTTTCAGCCCTGTTGGATCGCGACCAATAGCCAGGCAGAAAAGTATCACCTGCATTACTGGCAGCGCGAATATGAACAGCATGACCCTAGGATTTGAAAGTGTTACTTTTGTTCCTATGCTCTGAAGTATTTGGGATAATGGAAAATAGAGAAAAGACGTAAAACTTGTTAAATGCAAGATTTATGCAACGAAAGTATCGGAATAATTAGCAAGCATTCAATAAATCGATTGCAGAATTTACGTCGCATGTCAATCAAATACATCTGCATTATCACCAGCATCAATAGGAACGAAAGCTGCTTCGCGTTTTATCGCTCAATAAAATTTATACCATATTAAAACTTCATGACTTTAGCTTTCAAAGTAGCGACACGTTAAAAGCATCCGCTAATCAGACAAGCAAATGAATCTTTAAAAACATCGCGAATCTAATAATCAAAGTGTTTGCGGCTGATTCACAGAGTATAAACCTGCTCATACAAATTCATCGCGGCGATAAACAGGCATTTTTCGTGTCCCCGCGCGCGACTATAAAGAACGTCCATTAATTGTCGGGGCGAGAAAAAAAGAAAAGAGGTCGCGCGTCGGAGTGAAGTGGGTCAAGGGTTATTTTGTACGCACCCGACGTTCCTCCACATTCGCAGGAAGTTTTTCTGCAGCAGTGCCCTGATCTTTCCTTTGGTGGTGAGCTTGTAGCAGTCGGTGAAGTCGCAATCCTCGCACTCCACCGTCGACTCCTTGACGCCTGGCAGCGGTTTTCCATTGAGCTGAGAGATTCATTGTCGGCATTAGAAAGTGACGGACGCAAGTGTTTTTAAATTAAGGCGGCGCTTCATTTTTTGCATGCTAATCAGAGGAAACCTCAATGAATTAGCGTGAATCAGTTTTGACCGTAGCTGAGATGCATTGTGGAAACTTTAGATATGTTAAATTTATGAAAGTGACAATGATAAAGTCACTTTAATGAAATGATTCGAACGACGAAGGATTTGTTTACATTCGATCCTGTATTTCTATTTTTAGACAATTTTTTAACAAGTTGACAAACAATTTTTTGATAAATCTAAATGATTAATAATTGTTAATAATTGGTTACACAAGACTATTTTAATATAGTTTATTAAAACAAAAAAAGAATGTAAACAACTCATGTCCAACCACTAAATCCTTCACTCAAGCTATTCAAACTGACATATTTTCTTCTGCAGCTCCATAGAAAAAATTATTTTCTTCTCCAAGAGAAAAAAAAGCAATCGGCGTCCATAAAATCTCAGAAGATTAAACTGACTAAAGCTAATTTAAAAAGTGGTATTCGAAAACAAAAGCCTCCGTGAAAATCAAACGTCTGGTCATAATGTATAGAGTCCTTACGTCATAATGGCTGCCAACTCCGTTGGTCGTGTCATGAATGAGAACTTCTTTGCTCTGATGAAAGTTAAGGCCGACCACTCCTGACTCCTCCGTCACGTAGACTGGCTCGTCTTTCTTGCCCCAGTTTAAGGACGCCTGTCAGCAGTCGAAGGTGGTTTTCTTAATATTTTAATCAAATCGCAAATAGACGTGTTTGCCGCCGGTAAACCGGTCGATGCTTGACCTTCGCATTTTTCGTTTCTGCGGCTTTGTTTTCCTCGAATTGAATAATTTGGTGTTTTTGGCACTCGAATTTCGTGCATTGAATGGAATTCGGATTTCGAAAGACATCCCGGGATGATACTTTGGTTTTGAAAGTCTTAAGTTAATTTTTCGAACTGAGAAATCTCGAATTGGTCTTTATTTATAGGAACATTAGCGTTTTTTTAATTTGCATTGAATAGTTGTAGTAATAGATTGATTGCCGTTCAATCAAGTTATGATCAACAACTTTTTTAAAAATAATGGTCGTGGTTGACAAAAAAATTCATGTTTATTTCAGAAAAAAGATTTCTGTGATACTATAAACTACTTCCAGTATTTCTGTTTTTCTAACAAATTGATCAAAAGAATCAGTCAACAAAATATTGTTTTAATGTTATTTGAACTTTATTGCAATACTTAATAACCGTTTTTCTATTATACTTGAGTGGGTTTTACACAGCTTTTTTTTCGCCACGGCAAGAAACTGCGATGCTATTTATTTTTAGAAGATGTCTTTCCCCGTTGGATATAAACAATATTTCAAAAGGAGATGCAAAAACATCAACAAACGTAGTGTATATACGAAGAATATATTTAGTATAATCATAAAAATAGCTTACGAGACTGATGTTATTCGAAATGTTAAGTTCTGTAGTAGGTTGAGGGTACGATCCCTGCTTCCTAGACAATTTCAGGAAGACGTCCTCCAGGGACGGACAATTGTACATCTGCAGAAGATTCCTTGGCGACTCCTCGGCCAGCAATCTTCCGCTTCGCATAAGACCGATCTATCGAGAGAAGTAACGTATTGATTAAAAATTACTGGTTTAATTGGAAATTATAATATTTTAAGCGAACGCAAATTATTTTCTTTACCGTGTGAGCCTGTCGCGCTTCCTCAATGTAGTGCGTTGTGATGATGACAGTTTTGTTGCCGTCTTTGGTGATTTGAACCAAGTGATTCCAGATACTAAAATTTCATGAAAATTTAATGAAGACGAACTATTTCACGTTTCATGTTTATTGAGATATTTCTTTTATCTTTATCGACAACCTGGTTTCGAAAAAAATACGTAGGTCAGCGTATTTTTCAAATGACAAACGAGTTTATAAAAATGTCAGCGACACCGTAAAAGAATTATCTGCAGTTAATCTTAAGTGCCTGAAAATTTTATGCACGTGCAACGCATTTCTATAATTTACAATCGCATCTAATTAATGCTTCGTCGCAGCATAAAAATCTTCTTGACCAAGAATAGTTTCCATTATCATATTTTCATTATCTCCGGCTATTAATCGATTCGCGCGATATCTCGCGTGCAAGCAAAATTCCCCGGTGACTATATAATTCCCAGCAAACTTCGTGACTCCTTTTTTTTTCTCCCGCACATCTCGGCGCCGCTTAAAAACTCCAGAAATATTCATTTTCGCGAGAGATAAAACGAAAATGACGCGACGACTCATGTTTAATTGATGCCCGCGCGCGCACGCGCTTTTTTTCCACACGCATTTTCTTTCTTGCTCAGCCTCGGCGCGAGAGAGGCTGGCTGCTACTCCTTTTTGCACCTTGACACCTGAACCTTGCCTGCGCCTATAGCTCCGCTAAAAAGTGTCGTGCGCGCGCATTTATAATTCGTGTTTGAAGAGTCGCGGCGATGACGTAACGTCGCTCGATTCTTACGCGCCTTTGCCTTTCGGGTTGAGAAATGATTTGGCTGACATTGCGACTAACGCGTTATTACCGCGAGGCGGATTGCGAATTTGACGGATAAGAAGTTTATTGGAACGCGTGGTGGGCTTTCGCAAAATGTTGCCGACGATCTTTTGCGATCGACCGAAGTAAGGAGATTCGTCGGAGATCGATCGACGCAAAATGTTTATTTTAATTGCAAATAAGGCCATTAAACTATGTGTACAATTTTCCGAAGGTGTAATTTCAGGATAAATTTTTTACAGTTGTATTAATTGGAAGACCGTTTTTTTGTCGGGTACACGTGGCAAACATCGCTCATTAAAGAGCAGTTGAAAAGTCAGCGCGGTGCAAAGTCAATAAAAAATTAACTCAATAAATTAGTAATCAAGTTTTTTTATTTTTTTTTAATTAAAAAGAGTGATTTGCATTGGAAAAGGTATTGCAAAATTTCCGTCTTTTGGAACTTTTTTAAAACCAGGACGATCTTATCACTGCATAAACATTAAAAAACTTTAATGACGTTATTTGACAAAAATATAATGAAAACAGGTCTTCTACTTCCTTCATAAAACCTACTCGTTTGTATAAATTTTACTACCGTTCGTAAAAAGAAATAATTTATATTTAACGTATTACATGCAGATCTACCAAGATAATTTCAAGCTAAAGAAAGGAGTTTTGAAAAATGAAAGGAACCAGCAAGAGAGGCACCCGCAAGAGATGCTCTGCCATATCACTAATTCGTCGTGCTAATGCTGGAGGCTTTACGCATACCGTCGAAGGACGTGGAAGCCTAGCCAATCAGCATGTTCATGAAATCATTCTGTGTTTATTCATTTTTTAAAAGCGCACTTAAATTTTTTTTTGAATAGTTTCATTATGCTCCGTTAATGACAAAGTTTATACAAGACTCGATTAAAAAAACAGTGCTCGTTTTTGTTAACGAAGAATTTTTCGAGTAGTATCGCGCTTAATTGCATTTATTCTTGGCGTATAATATACAAACTGCACATGCAAATAAATTCAGGTAAACGAGGAGAAACGAGAATTTTAAACAGTCATCGTTTCGCGGTGCTCCGTCGGTAAAACGAAATAAGCGTCCTTTTACGCTCCCAGACATTCCAGAAACTTTCCTCATGGAAGTTTACCGTAAATTCGCGCTGCTTCTTTTTCCTTATCGTCCTTTCGCGTTTCCTACCTAATCCTTTCCTCGTCCAGGCAGCTTCTTTTTCTGCCCGAGGAACTGGTTTTCCTTACAGGTCCAGCGAAAGAAGACGCTGACGTCAGGCGCATGCGCGTCCCTTTTGGGCTTCGCGCAGCAGCACCGAGTCTGCTCTGAGGTGTTTGTTTTAAAGAGAAAGGCTCTTAAAGGGCAGGATACAGTTTTGAAACCCTCTTTTGAATATTTTAAGTAGAAATATTAAAAACCGGGAAGACAATGAAGTGCGTTTTTTTATCGTTTTTTACATTATTTTGTAGTATTTGTATTTATGAAGAAGAGTTGAGTGAACTTTAATTAACTCTTTGTTTAACAATATCAGATTAGCAGGCGTGTTTATTTTAATCTGCAACGCTTATATTTTCCAGGAAAAGATATTATCTAACACCTTATCGTATCCATATTGATATTATTAATAACGTAAGAATTAAACATTCGAGATGTTTAAATTAAACCTCGCAATCTCACGAGGAAGCAATGAATCTAATTACGCTTCGATTTCTCTAATAAAATAGATTGTAGTTTCCCTGCACGTAACAAAGCGTGATTTAATGTGAAAGCCGTTCGAATTCTACCTCTCATTTTTCCGAAGCGTTAATAACAACCACTTTTGATAAAACCTGACCAATCGAATCCAAATTTTCCTTTTACTCTAATTTCTTTCTATCTCCGACAAAATTTTCCAAAACAATTCACATCGACCTCTAATCGATTCCGATTCCTGAAACATCAAGCACAAGAAAGATAAGACACGAACTCACCTCTGCCTGAGAAGAGGATCCACTCCGACCGTCGGCTCGTCCAGGATGAGGAGCTCGGGGTCGTGCATGAGAGCCACTGCGAAGGAGACTCGCCGCTGCTGACCGCCACTGCGAGAAGTATACATTTTTCTCTTATTTTTTAAGGTCTCGTTAATGAACGCCTCGGCTGCCGGCGCTCTCGGTAGGCCTCTCCGTACTTGCGGCGCGTATACGCTGTACACTTGTACTTTCGCAATCGGCAATCGCTTCGTTTTCTCTCTCTCCGCTCAGTCTCATTCTCGCTTTGAGAGCTCGGAAAATTCGCGGATCTATATATTCGTTACTTGGAAGCTCTCTCGTTAGACGTACTTCTAAGAACAATGTCTGCGTTATTTATTACGTTTTAGGCTCTCGTTAAAAAGAAAAGTATTGTTATAAATTACGCTTCATTATTACATAAGTGTCTAAATAATAATTTTCAAACAATGCAGCTACTGTCTTTTAGCTTCTATTAACCGTAACCGACCGCCAGCCACTACTCTTAACTCATTCACCCCTGCCAAAGAGCCAACTCACCTGAGATTCTTGACGAGTCGATTCTGGGATGGCAGATCGAGGAACTGCAGGAGGAACCTGAGCCTCTCGACGATCTCCGCGGTGCACATGCCGAATATCCAGCCGAAGTACATCATGGTCTCGCGTATGGTGAACTCGCCGTAGAGGGCGATCTCCTGGGGCATGTAGCCGACTCGTTTGCCGGGCACGCCGGAGCCCTTGGTGCCGGGCTTGCCGCCCAGCACCCAGATCTCGCCGGAGTTCAGCCGCCGCCTGCCCACGATGCACGACAGCAGCGTCGTCTTGCCGCAGCCGCTGGCGCCCAGGAGCCCGTAGCTGGAACGAGGATGTGTGCTTTAGTTTTGGATCGCTTTTTTAGGGGTTTTATTTGTTATTGGACTTTGGCCGAGCTTTTTATGTAAATTCATCGCTGTTGTTAATCAGCGCTTTCTGCAAGTCATTATTGATTTTTCATTTTTGCGGTCTTCTCAATGTAACCAAGTTTTTTTCCAATCAGTTCCCGAGATTACCTTACAAGACCGTAAATCCGTTGCGTCACTCTATCCAAATTCAACGTCCTCCGCGTGCCGGATTAGCGACGGCATCGCACAAATTAAACTTCAACGTCTCTTCGTGGAAATTGGCTTTATCCCGCCTCTCTCGCGCGAAGCTTTTCTCGCCGGCAGAGAGCAAGGCAGTTTCAAGGCCTGTCGGCCGATTTTCCTTTTCTCGGGAATGCGATCGCAGGCCTCTCTCTCTCTCTCTCTCTCTCTCTCCGCGGCGCCTTTCGCCCGCCGTCGCGGGACTCGAAAAAGCGGCAGACCTCGAGGATCGTTGAACCGCGCTTTAGATTTCAGGTGGAGGTCAGCGCGGAGTCTAACGCACTCGCTCTCGATTCCATTTTGCATACCGGTCGCCGTTTCGACTCTCCTGCCTTGCTAAATCGGTCCTCGGATTTCATATACGCCTGGCTCGCAATCAGCTCCGCGAGCGAGTATATAGCGATTATTGCTCTTTCCTCGCGAGGCGAGTCGGGGTTTCTTTGGGTTTTTCTTGCGGAATTGGTGAGTCGCTCATTTTTGTGCATAAATATCCGATTGCGACGCGAATGAAACACGATGAGGCTAATTTCGCGGTAACGCAATGAGATTGGTGTTACGTGGTCGCGAACGAAAGCTCGTTTGAGCATTTTTTTCAAATCTCTATTAATCCATTTCCAAATTTAGTTCAGCGCGTTATTTTTACTGGGAATTCCGTAAATAGACCGTTTCTCAGGAACGGCACATAAACTTTTTAGCAGAAGTCCGAGGTGGAATTCATTTTTGATGCTCGAAACGTGTTCGCGCACTTTATTTTGCGCGAGGAGACTCGAATTATAGTGAAGGACGCGCATCAAAAAACTGGTTCCTGAGCGCGACTCCCCGGCTGCTTTTCTCGAGAACGCGCTTCAACTGCGCACAATCTCGCGACGGAAACTTTTTGATACGCGTCAGATTTTGTGTTCTGCTTCATATACTTGCTTTTTAAACTTTTCCGTTCTATACCTCGCGGCGAAGGTTCGATAAAGAAGCGAGGGACGCAACGGAAATTCAAATACCGATTCGGACTCGAACGCGTTGAAAATCGAAGCTCGCGAGGTATAATATGCACTAAAGCCAAAGTGATATTGCGGAGAACGTGACAATAATTGCGTCCCGCGGGCGGCTATACGTGCTCTTATGAGCAACAACGCGTTTTAACTTTCCGCTACCATAACGATATCGATCAATTGGGCCGTACACGTTTCCTCTTCAGGAAGAAGGCTGTCGGTATCGGAGAGTAATCTAAGATAATCAAAAATATTTTAACTTTTTTTGGCACGAGTTCATTTTGAATTTCCTGCTCCAGTATCTCACTTCGTCTGATATGAATATTTAGAATTTGTGTTTTGTGTTTGTATCTTCATAAGTGAACTTGTTTTACTTGATTTTTCGGTTTAAGATTTTTTTGAAGGATTTTGTACACTTTTAATACAATGCACATGTTCTTTAATTTAATTAAATATTATCGATTTTTTTATACTTTCCTAAAATCATTACTTCAGTGACCAATTACGCCGAATTATCATTCATAATGTGCTTTAGAGTGTGAATTGAGTTTTCTATGGTTTCATAAACTTTTAATAAAGTCTTTTAAAAATTTTTAAATTCTCTAGCGATAATCGCTTGAATTGTTAATAATAATGTTTGAACTCAGCTGACTTGTTTATTTTCCACATCGTGCACAGTAATTATACTGTCATGCATTCATAAAGTTTATCTTTACCTGCAACAATAGTCACGTGTGAATGAACATCAAAATTTCAAGATCGTTCTCTCCTAATTGCCCAGAAAAAGTACTTTCTAGAATAATGAACTTTTTTTTTACGCGGCGACGGAATAAATACCACTTTACTTAACAAAAAAAGAAACTGACTCTGTTGCAACAAGTCTCGCTGAAAGATTCAGAAGATCGCTTCGGTCGTCCTGCTTCTCCGAACGACGTCGTTTATTCTGGCCGTTAAATTTAATGCAGCTCAACTGAGAATTTCTTAATGACTTCTGAACCCGCTCGAGTCGCAGTCAGCGGGAAAGATAATTCGGAGGTAATTGTTCTTTCTCAGGGCGCGAACGAAAACTGCGACTTCGGCTTTGCTTTTCAAGCCTTTGACGTCTTAAAAAATAAGATTGCAAGGTCAGAGCGTGCGTTGCGTAAAGATTTCCCTTTTAAGAGGACAGTGATACCCTTAAATATTCTTTTCATTTCTGTCTGACACGATGTATTTAGTCATTCATATTTTCGTTTTTAAAAGTAATTAATTGGACAAGTATTAAAAATCAATTTAACAATCAATTTTACAAAACTTATTGAAGATTAATTGGTGTAAGAATTCAGTATATACTATTCATAAAACTCGCGTAAGTTTTTGCTTTTAATTAGCAAAGCGACTATCATAAACAGTCCCAAATAGTTAATCTCTCCACCCGAAAAATCATTGAACACTCAATCCCACCCAAATCAAAATACTTACATGGAGCCCTTGGCGACGGTCATGTTGAGATTCGATATGACATGATTGGGATTCTTGCTGCTGCCGTAGGTCTTGAACGCGTGCCTGACGCTGACCGCCTGCTGCCTGTTCCAGGCCTGATTGTTGAGGCCGGGGGTGGCCAGGACGGGACTCGGCGTCATCGCCGCCGCCGTCTCCGTCTCCGTGCTCGGCTGCATGACGGCGACGCCTCCTAGGTTGTTCGGGTTCTCTGAGTTACTTGCCGCGCCGTCGCTGAAAGCAGAGGAGGAAGCTTACGTTAGTTTGGGGTTCGATCGAGGTTCGGGCTGAATCTGTAATCGTCTGTAGTAATGGAAGCTTCGACCGTTTAGTGTGGATTTTGTGTATTCTTCCTTGTTTATAATAAATTGTAAGTTTGCTAGTATTATATATTACAAGTTAAAAGAAATTAAATTTTACTATGTTTAAAAACATTCATAAAAGTTTCACGAAATTTTATATCGAAAGTGAGATATACCGTCCATGTTAGTACAATCGAACGGTAGGAAATACGTCAACTCATAACCTTGATACTTTGTTGACCAAACTATTACATAACGTTATTCTTTGACAACAATTTTGATCGCAAAAATTTGCTTACTCTATCATTTTCCTTACTATGTGTCAAAGAAAAAACACGTGGAAGATTTCCACGTCAGCGTCGGAATCGTTAATTAGCTCCAAAAAAAAAAGAAAAAAAAAAGAACTCGGGATGCATGCAAGGATACTCTATGTAGGGCACACGGCGGTCTATCCCGTTTTATCCGCGGGGGGAATAAATCATTTCGTAAATTCCTTACGGGCGCGTGCAACCGTCATTATATAACTTCCCAATAGCGCGAGATGAAAGTTTATATCGTCCGTGTCACTCCGCAACTTCGTAACCGCCGTTTCACAGTTAACAGCCGGGGCGTAGAGCGATCACATAATATACGCGAACGACCTCCTTACCGCGGTACCTTCCCTTTTTATGTACTCCAATTCGACGATCCGCCTCGTCATCGCCTGCAAAAATAATCCTTCGCTTTCCTCGCGTCCTTCGTAAATTATTAACACGCGCTCCCGTCGCCGAGAGTCCTGTGTGCCGTTTACGTAAGCCGGCCCGGATCGCCCGACGCTCCGCAGGGATATATCTGCATCCGCGCGGGTTTTTCCGCGGGATATCGATTACGGGGAGACCGATGACCAGCGGGGCAGCTGGTCTGCCGATTACGCAAGGGCCAGCTTTCTTTTTCGCCGCCGCGCGATGCCTGGCTGCAGGCTTTTTCGTTGGGCAACGAGGCGGCCGCCAGTCGCCGCTCGTGCGAGTGCACGTGTACCCGAGACAGGTGGACGTGCGTGCAAGAGTGGGATTGAGGTGAACGAGTCCGTATCTCGAGCGAGCGCGAGATTCGCGGAGCTGGAGATTGTCGGATGAGGCGGATTGATTGATGTTTGATTTTGGGGATTTTTTTGGCTGGCGCTCTTTGTAAATATTCGTCGCTGGGATTTTTTGTGGCTTGTTGAATGATTCGTTAGAAAATTGAGGAATGCTTTGATGTTTGTCAAGAATTAGAATAAACTCATTATATTACTGTTTAATTGATTTTAACCTTGAATTTAAAAGTACGCGTCAATTAGCATTAATATTGTGTTGCAATTAAATAAATATAATTAGCTAGTAAATTAACTCATCAACTTGCAGATACCTTTTTGCAGAACAATTAATAAACGAGCATCAAATTTTCGACACAAGTTAGTCGTACAGATAACTGAAAAGATTGTTTTAAAAAGTAGAATGAAGGCGCTGAGCAATTTTTATTACGCAAATTTTCTAAGAAAATTGTTCCACATTTGTATAACGACTGACAGAATTGTAACTCTACCGGTTTTACGGGTAAGGATCAAAATTATTACGAGATTTATGCACAGATT
The DNA here is from genome assembly GCA_900474385.1 of Ormyrus pomaceus. Lineage (NCBI taxonomy): Eukaryota > Metazoa > Arthropoda > Insecta > Hymenoptera > Ormyridae > Ormyrus > Ormyrus pomaceus. Next base: position 27,319 of record UCOM01000441.1, read on the forward strand.
CTGCGAAATCGCGCTCAAATTATTGCCTCAAATCAGAAATTCACAAATCTTTCGAAAGCAGCTGAAGAACACAATTTTAACCGAAATCAATACGATTTGCAATTTATTCAATTTTCTCAATTGCCAGCTCGCAAATCAATTAGCCCCCAGAAGTGCAGCCGACGCTACCTCAGACTTTCTTCCCATTATTCCCGCGCAAGAAAATGCTAATTACTAAAGCGTGCCTTCAGCGATAAGTGCATTATTCAACCTCGTCGTCCAGGCGGTAAAGCTCTTCCGACTGGCCATTAACAATAACGCGACGAACCAATAAAAGCGGACGCAGAGGAGATATATTCCGAAATACGAGAAAACTTTCCCCTCGGCGATGTGCCTCGAAGCCGCTCGGAACGTACTTATGTGAGGAAACGGACTCTAATTAAGGCATACCGAAGCTCGCGGTTTCTTGCCTCTCTCGTTCTCTCGCCGATGTCAAAACCATCGATGTCTCTTCCTATACAACTCGGCGAGAGGTGCGAGTTCACACGCAGTATAGCTTGGCTTCTCAGTCAGTCAGTCTCTCCTATGAAAATACATTTTGTGGGATATACTGTCGAGCGATTAATTTCGAGTGAAAGGCTGAGAGAATAATCCTTTTCAGAATTTGAAAAATCCCGAATCTTTTGAAGTGAAAAGAATCAGAAAGGGTTAAGCCATTTACCTAACTCGAGACGTGACCTTAATCTGTATAATAAAAATTAATTATTATAAGAAAACAGCTGTCTTGACCTCAGAAACAATTACTCTAATCCGAAACTAAAAAGTCGAGTAGCACGCAACGGTATACCGTTAAATGCGATGCACGGCGGCGAATCGCCGGCAGAATCTTGTTACGCTTTTTTCCATCAGAGTAGAGAAGAGTTCAACAACTCGAACGCATATAACTTTCGATAATTTCGCTTTCAATATAATTGAAGACAAGGTAAAAGCCTGGCGTTCCGGCGCGTGTATAGCCAACAACGCCGCGCAGTTTTTAATGTTCGCCAGCGGCGCAAGGAAAAAAATCGCTAGCCGATAAAGGAGGCCAGTTTCAAAGAGCACATCGCCTTTTCCTGATTCGGTCCGTTGCTTATCCATGACTGGTTGCCCGTCGGCTTTTCCGGGTGGGTCAGCTGATGCTTTTGCTTCCTCTTGATCGAGAATTTTATGTTGATTTATTCGCCGTAAGAAGATTCTTAACAGCTCTTTCGTTGGCATTCGTGTACCAGAAATTGAATCAAGCTGTTTATTAGTTGATGATTGAAAAAAAAATGTTACTAAAGAAAACTTTAGGAAAATTCTGCCGAACGGACGATTATTTTTATACGGGATATTTTACGCTTCCTCATTTATGCAGAATTTTGAAAATTCCTATCTATATTTTAACACTTAATTAATCATAGTTCACAAATTACAAGCCGTCCATTAAAATCACAAGACTCGAGATCCATAAAGCGAAACTAGGCAACATATTCAACTCGTTGCAAAAATTCAATTTTCATTGCGTTATTTTGCACAACCGCGACTTTCAAAACGCTAAATACTTGCAAAACCATTACCCAACATAAATATTCTGCGTTTAACAAAAACAAAGCTACACCGCCAAGAGGCTACTAAACTTGATCCAAAAATAGAAAAAAAAATTATTTTTAAACTACGGAACATGAAAAATGAGAATACAGCGGTTTTAAAGAAGCAACAGCTGTCTTTTTTTTTTAATCTGAATCAAAATTTTCAAAATTTCCTCTCCAAAATCGAGCGCAACACGTTTTTAAACAAAGAAAAAAAAATTACCGCGAAAAGAAACGCGAACGAAAAATTGAAAATCCGCAAGTTCCATTCGTCAAGCGTCGAGTCCAAGAATCATGAGGGCCACATTACGATCGCTGAACCCGCGACTGCCTTTCACTCTCGGCTCTTTGCGTTCGGATTTTTCCCAATCGCGCTAATCGCCGGCGTGCGTTGTGCCGCGCGCACTTTATGATTTCGCTTTTTTTTTTGCGGCAGCAGCGGCCAGACTCAAAACTTAATGGTCAGCGAGCGTCGGTTGCCGTAATTCGAGCGACCGGATCCGGTGTTAATGAACCGATATCGAATCGACTCGCGCGGCGGGAACACGAAAATCGAGTGCGTGAGGCAACCCCGTGACTGGGCGATATACGTTCTCGATGAGGGTTATTTAACCGGTATTTTTGTAATTGCTCTTCGATTGGCTGCGGGAGTTTGAGTAGGAAGAAAAACGTTTAAAATGATTAGTTTTTATTTTGGAAATGTATTCGTGGGTTCCTGAATAAATGCAGGAAATAAACTATGTGTATTCGTACAATGTTATTGTACGAATTATATGTGTTTTCGTGAATTAAAAGCAAATGACGATAAAATATTCGTAGTGCATAACCATTGTTCATTGTGCGAGCCGAGCTCATGTATAAAATTGACTGCAATATTTAAATCAGAAAACTTGCGTCACTTTAATTAGTTTAATGCCTTTTGGACTCTACAGAATATAAATGTGACAAATTTGGAATCAAAAACAGGACTAAAACTTTCCAGCCCTCAAAAGTAGCGAAATGTTTACTCTGAACTTTAATCTTATTCAAATGAGATTAAACGACTTGAAAAATTCATTTTCTGACCGAAAAAAAATTTGTATAGGATAATAATTATCTCAATCTAAATTCTATTTTCTGCAAACGCACCACTCAAAAGCCATCATTTCGCGCTCCCCAGAGCAAACTTACAAAGCCTCTTTCATCCTCCTCGTGCCATCAGTCCGAATTCACAACCTACTGACTCACCCAGCCGCCGCCGCCGAACCGCAGGAGTCGAGAGAGACGAATGCACGCGCGGTCACGTTGCCGGTCTCTGGCCCAATCGCTAACGCAAGCGCGCGCAGAATCGCTCGGGCATTCCAAAATCGCAAGACGCTCCTCGCGCGACGACGGACGGACGGTCCCCCCGAATTTTGCGCAACGATCGCGCCCGTCGAGTGTGGCAATTCGGGCCAGGGTCGAGCGTTTCGTCGCCAAGGTCGCCGAGGAGAAGAGCCGAGAAGAAGCGACTCCGATGGCCGACCTTCGGCCGGCTTTGTTTTGCAAGCGGCGGATTTTCCTTTGTAAGACGCGCCTCATCGACGAACGGGCGCAGCGAGATGTTGGGGAAAATTGATGCCTGCCGCGAGGAGCGTTTCCTGTTTTTTTTCCTATCTTTGCGCGGAGAGGAGACTGTGGTCAGTCGTCGAGGCCTGAGAGGATGGGAAGAAAGCTGCGCTTTTGTAGTCGGTGTGGAGGATCGGTTGACGCGGTTTGAAGTCTGTGCAAGCAGACACGTATTTTTAACTTTATCGTTTGGTTGATTTAGTATGTGATAATTCTTCTTATTTATTGTACAATTATTCTGCTTGATGCATAAAACAAAATGGATTCACGCGCATGAAAAATGAATTTGTACATGTAAAATAATGTTTGCTTAATGACAGGTATACGTTTACGATTTGTCTTGCTCAACAAATACCTTTTCTCATACTGATAAGCAGTTTCCTCACTGTCGAGATTATTTTCATTCTCTAATTCAAATTTAAGTAGAAATTGCTACATTCTTTCTTTTTAGAAAGTTAAGTAATCGACTTGAAATTAAAAGAACGTTTATCTTGAGCATCTAAAAAGTCGTTAGTTATAGCAATTAGTCATTTTTTTAAAAACTTCAAAACTGCACTTTTTTAATTAAAAAAGAAAATATACTAAGGGATAAAACTCACCAAGTTTAGCACGATGATACGATAAAGATAAAAGGCACTTCTTATGCAGTAATTACATTAATTGCAACATTGTATTTTTAATAAGGATTTAAATGAGTAACACAGAAGAGTCAGTTATGCAGCATGCGATAAAATTAAATTCATTAGAATCTTACTTAGTTTCGTTTATTAGTTTTTCGTGCAGAGTCATCGTGTACGATTGAAGAAGGACATTTTTTTGCGACGGCATCGCATTCGTGATAAAATACGGCTCAACGTATCAGTGGAATCATTGTTTAGCATCAGGAAACATTTCAGCGCCGCTTTGAAACTCGAAAGCTTATAAGCGCGAGGCTAATATGCGTATAAAATATCGGCGAATTTAGGATATACGAACGAAACGCGACTTTCACTTTTTCCGACAATAAAGTTCAATTTTTCATACAATGGAGATGAGGTGCTTGGCTGCGGTCGAATGTTTAGAAAGCTTATCAGTTTTGTTACAGAAGTAATTTAATCTGCGCTTTTGAGAATGCTGTATTATGATTGTAATAGGTGGCTTTACAGGCATTACATTGCGTAACATTTATGTGCATCCATAAATATTAGCGGGTAATGCATTTGTTAAAAAATTGTTAGATAACGTTTTATTATTGACTGACTGGCAAGTTGCGTGATGGCTAAAAAGTAATATCGATTAGCGAAGTTGATAAATGATGTGAGTGTTTTAAATTTTTAAGAGAACGCTTCGCTTCCTTATAACTGTAATTAATTTTCGCTTTAACGTCTTTACTGTCGTCACAAAAATAGATTGTCAAGGGAAATAAAGCAGTAATAATAATCAAAAGAATATTTAAAAAATCCATTATTCCCAACATTTTTCTATCAGCGAATGGCAAAAAAATCACTTATATTCTCGAAAAAAACAAACCAGCTTCTTCGGCCGCTCCTTCAAAAAGCGAGAACTCAATTTACACCCGACGCCGTTGACAAATCAAGCTTCGTAAATTCGTAGCGCCGTCCCACGTACACGTCGATCCTCCGGCGAGAGAGCTCCGACTTACGCTCGAGTGCGCGCAGGTGAAATCGAGAGTGCGCGTCCTCTCCTTAGATAGAGAGAAAGAGAGGAAGAATGCAGCGCCGCGCGCGGCTCGTCCCCGGAGGGAAGGCTTTGTGCGGTAATCGCGCCACTGCACGTGCGACTCTGCGTACGTGTACTCTCGCGAACTTTGATCTCTCGCGGCTGCTGCGCGGTTCTCCTGCGTTTTCCGGGGTCTCCCGCGTGGGAGAGCCGGCTTTCGCCGGGGACATTTTGAGCTTCCCATTAGAGGTGGGAAAAAGTGGAAGTAGAGAGTACTTTTCTTTGGTCGGTGTACTGGCAATTTAAGTACGTCATTTTTAGTCTAAGACAAGGCTTAATTGTTATTAACCAATAATTATCTGCTAAGAGCAGTTCTTCAATTATTCAAAGAAATTGAAATCGAATAACCGTGTCTACCAAGAGAGACTATAGTCAACACTTATATTCCAAACTGGTGATTCCCGCAAACTCCAGTCAAAGAGGAATATAGTATGGACGATCAAAATTAACTCGCTTTTTCCGCATAATCAATTCACCTCTCAAAAACAGGAAATCTACATGAGCTCTCGAGTGATCTTCAAGCGCCATTGCGTCAAGATTTTTTTATAAAAATAATAAAGCTCCGCGCAAACACGTCGATCGAAGAGACCTATATGAAAATACCGGCTGAGAAGCGCCGCAAACGGAACGGAGAAAAACCCTGAATGTAAATCGGCACGTGCTTTTTCTCTCTCGAAAAAAAGGCTGGTTACCTCGGGAAAATTCCACGTGGTGGCGATAAAACGCGAACGTCTCCGCTCGGCCGTCCCGATTCTTTTGCCGTTTGGGCGATAGTTTCGCGTTTAATGATTTTTTGTGCGTGGGTAGAGGTGTCAGATCCGGTACGAGAGGTTTGCGAAATGCTGAGTAAGCGATGTTTTGAGTCAGAAGAGAAATTGATAGCCTCAATATGTAGTTCTTAAAATAATGCTTTCGTACATTCACAAGGAATTTATTTAAATTTCTTTTATTTGGATTAGAAATGGAATTTATAAATGACAAAATATGTAGTCGTCGTCTAATTTAAAAAAAATATATTATTTATTATAATTACAAATAGTATAAGAATATAGCCGATGGATAATTATTAGTCTATATTTTAACTACCTTTCATTGAAACGATCAGGCAGAAATTATGCTTGCCCGATAATTTGAAACTCGTTAAAGAATTTTGTCATCGATGAAAAAATTTCGGGCTAGTTATTATCCAGATTACGTAGTTACATTCGCATTACTGGTTATATGCACAATCAAAAATTATTCAATTATATTATTCACAAGGTAAGAGTTTTATGCATTAATGATTATTATAGTTTTGCAACTCGCACTTTATTTCACTTGAACACTTTTGTCTGCTTGCAGTTCAAACAAAATAATTGCACGCAGTATTATGCAATTCTATAAATCTTGTGTAAATATATTTGCGTCATACATTTTTCGCGCATACAAACTTATGCTAATTTGGTATGACAGATATTGTCTGTCTTTAAAGTAATTACTGAATTTACAGTTAAGAAAAATTGCCTAAAATTGACGATTCGAAGTAATATAACACTTTTGAAATTTCTAGCGTAAATTTATTTCCATTTATGTAATTAGACCACTACTTTTTTTGTAATAATAAAAATGAAGTTTTACACTTTCGCGAATTTAAAATATTCTCAAAAATATCACTGAAGTTATTTCTCGTTTATATAAACCATCCGGCGAATATTTCGCTCGACTCGCAGAGTGAACTCTCTGAAAATTTATTGAAACACGCGGCGGTACGTCAAGCAGACACGATTCCGCGAAGAGAAACAAGTGAATTTACGATACATCGCTAATCAGAAAAAGGAAAATTCTCACGCAACGTCCCAGCTTTCGAAGCCCCGGCATTGCGCGATATTTATAAGCCATCCTTTCTAGCGTGTCTTCGAGATAGGAGGCGAGCGCTCCTATTGGCGATTAATGCGCGCGCCGCGCGTTATGAAATGGGAAGGGATGCGAGTTACAAGATATTTGCAAAATGTGTAGCGGCGGCGGCGACGACTGAATTCCGCGTGTCGTAACGAGAGCCGACAGGCGCACAATTATACGATTACGCGAATTGGGTAATAACTTCCGTATGCCCGTCTCCTTCGCTCTTTCTCCACCTTTTTCTTTCGCTTATGCAGGCTTTTACGGAAGGTATCGATTCCTGCGGCTTTGGGACTCACGACTTCGTGATGTATGCCTCGTGGCGGCCTTTTCTCCCGTGAAAGGTTCATCTTTTGTAGTTATCTAATGACGCCGACACTAACCAATGCATAATATTTGTCTTTTTGACTGTAATTGTATTCTTGTTTTTTACGATATTTAAGAAGAATCGACGATAAATTAATAAATGAGTTATTGAAGTTTGAATAGTTATTTTACTTTTAATTTTATTGCAAAGGTAGTGTTAATTTATACCATAAATTCATTTTCATTTTTATTTATGAATTAAGCAGTGTATGCAAATCGACGGCCTACTTTCTGTCAAAATCAGGTAATTGAGAAGAAGTAGAATAGAATTTAAGTAAAACTAAGAATTGGCCATCAATTCCACATTGAAACCTTCATTTAGGTCAAAAACAACTACCTTTAACTGATTAAATACAACTGTGTACAAGTAAGTACAACTTGATTTCATTAATCAAGTTTGACCATATATTCCGACTCTAAATTCAACAAAAACAAATCAAAGCTCCACTTCTCCACTTGCGTAAAAAAAAAACGTCCGAGCTAAGCAGTTAAAAAAAAAAAAATCTGTGCCTCAGCCGTTAAAGCGCTCCAGATGAGTCCTCGGCTTGCGCAACGTCGAATTGCGCGCTCGCCGCGCGTTTGTTTATACCTCGCACATTAGCGGCGCGAACACGCAAGCGCGAAAAAGGAAAAGCGCGCGCGCACGGCGATCGCGCCTCCTCCTCCACCTCCTCCTTCTTTTTTTTTGTTTGCTCGTCCGTCTCTTGCCTGTGCACGACCGGGCGAATTCGCAATCGGAACCGCACGTTCACACGTACACTCGACTGACCCACTTTTGGCGCGCGCGACGCCTGGAGGTCGCAGGATTTAAACGTCTGCGAAATCCGCTCCTGGCTTTTCGACTTATCGAGAGGTATCCGAGATATTTGTGAAAGTAAACGAGCTTTTTTTCGTGGGCGAGAGGGGGGAGAGAGGAGGGGAGGGGGGATTTTGGAGGTGGAAATTGCAGGTGGGCGACGAGGTTTGCTGCGATCGGTTAAGAATCGATGGAAGAAAGTTTGATAATTAATTTTTGTTTAACCCGTTAAACCCGAAGCCTTCTTACCGGGGCGAAAGTAACTATATTTTTGCACGTTTTACCTTAAAATGGTCCAACTTAGGGATTTCCATAGTTTTTTTTCCATTTTCCATATTTCCATATTTCAATAAATTTCCAAAATACATATTGTATCGCTCATTTGTCTTTTTTGGGTACTAAAGAATACGACCGAATGGATAGAATTACAAAATTATTAAATTTCAAATTTTTACAGAGTTTGAAATAAAGTGGGTTTTCCAGAGCCCTCTCGGACTTAAAAGGTTAAGTAAAACAGGATAATCGTTTAACTTACGTATTGCTGGAGTTTTAGAATATTGGTAACGTTAGAAACTCACCTGTAACATAAAGAAAAGATTATTAGATAATTAATTACAAAATCGTTTCTATAATACTTAAATTACGGTGTATTGAAAAATATCTAGACAATCTAGACAATATAAGCTTTCTCGACAGATTTTTGATATGTTAATTATTAATCGTACGGTTAAAACAAGAACGTTCTAAAACAACAGTTTCAAAACGTTCATTAAGTCGCGTATCATTAAATCTTAACTTCTGAGATTTTTCAACAAATTTGTAATCACATGTACAAACTAAAATTTGTAAATTTTATTATCTTTATTAACTTTTCCTTGTTTGTAAAAGTGAAATCACTTGTTTGTTAAGAATGAAACACGTCACTCGTACTGAGAAATACTATTTTACAATTTTTAATGCATGAGTTGCAACTAACCATAATTACTCAACTTTTTGTTAGAAAATCCGTCTTTTTTGTTTAATTCGAATTATTGCGCTTAGAAATTCTTTTCTTTTCTACAATTATAGTGAAAGAATAGCCTGTACAAAGTATCAGATGTAAAAAGTCATTTTATTCAGGTAGTTACGGAAATTGATCGGTATTTCATTGGACGATAACTTCAATTTATGAAATTTAAAAAAAATATGTAGATTAAGGCACTGAAGCTACCAAAAAAAAAATCATATTAAATCGCTAAATCCGTTAGAACTCGTTTCGATCCAGAATCCAAAAAAAGGAGCCTCGCGGCACAAAAATTCCACGGCGCTTTTACAACTTCTTCCCGAAATATTGGGGCCATCTCGATTGTGTCGCCTTCAGCTTCGTCGTGGCTTTTTATCGGCGCGGATGAAAGTAAAGACAGTCGGTGGTCGCCGCGGCCGAAGCGCACGGAAAAACAACGGGACGTCGTGCCAGATTTGTTTCTTTCGACGAGCGGCCGCCGCCGACTTCGGGGCCCGCACTTCGGGCATTAATCGGGTGTTAAGACTCGATCTTTCGAAATCTAGGAGGCGACCGAAGGAGCTGAATTTTTGCCGATTTTCGATCGAGGTTACGAAGCGGTTTTTTTAGAAATTTATTTATGGTCCTCGGTATTTTAATTGGAGAATGCAGATGGATTTTTGAGGTGCCTTTATAATTATTTTAAAAGTGAGAAGAGGAGTATTTTTTTATCAAAAGTTTTTGAGATTTCGTTTTAGTAGCACTTTGGAAAATTTTTCAAAAATTGCTGAGTTATTACACATAACATAAAAAAGTAAGAATCATGAAAATAGTGATATAACTGCTTTTTATTACACTTATTAATTAGTGATTAAAATGCTATTATAAAAAATTAAAAAAGCCACTAGAATGAAAAAAACTGAAATTTCGCTAAATCAGTTCTTTTGACTGTATAGTTTAAACACACCGCTTAGTTTGAAATAATTTATGAAACGCGCCAGCCTGTTACACTCTAACTTTCAAGATTTCACTTTCCTCATCCATTATTTGATGCATTACAATAAAAACGCGTTAAAAGAGTGTCGAAAAATCCTCTAACTTGTAACATTTTACGAGACAAGCTTTATAAGTTCTTCAATATTATATAGTTAATTCTAAAATCTACAGAATTAATACAGAATTAATACAGCAATCAAGGTAAGTGCAGCATCATGTGTTACGAAGCGATTTTATCGCGCGAACAATAATTAATAATTAAAGTAGCGATTAAAAATTCACTCCACCTAACTGTACACGTGAAAATTTCTTAAAATTGAAGCTAAACATGAATAAAACATTTTGTTACCATCGCACGCCTCGTAACCACAACTTATACGCATTATAATTAATTAAAACAAAAGCTTCGTGAAGGTCGTATAAACAATTCTATCTTAATAATGCATTCACATGTAAGCGAGAAATTCCCACCGCGGACTTTTTAATCAATTAGTCGAGAAGCCACCTATATACGCCCGTGATAAAAATATAATACCCGCGGCGCGTCAACGAGCGAGAACATTTCATATATATATATAAAAAACGAGTCGATCGATTTTTGCTGAATCGCGTGCGGTTGGTCTCGATGGATTGTAACGCCCGCCGCGATAAAAATAACGTCTAGATCAAAAATACGCGGTGAGCGCATGTGGAGGAGAGCACGTGGCGATCAGGGCGACGCGGAGTAGAGGCGGAATCGTTTAGCCTCCCGAGGCTTCGCGCTTATTGTTAATTGAGTTTTACTCCGCTGGATTGCTTTCGTTGAGGAAGCTTTAGTTAGCTTCGACCTCTGTCTTTGGCGCGAAAGGGCAGTTTGGATAAGCGCGATTATAAAAATTGAATTGAGAGATATATATATATATTTTTTTAATTTTTTTGAAGAATATAATTTGATAAGAAAGGAGTGACGTAGAAACTTCTTTCGTTGGAAGCATTAGTGGGTTTAGCTTGACGGTCACTTCAATTAAATGTGAAAATGCGTGAATAATCCGAATCGCTTATTGATTTTACGCGGTCACAGGTTTTTCCGCGATACGGGACAAAAAGTTTCACAGTCATCGGAAACTATGTATAGGTTCAGTTTGTTTATTTCGTAATGCTACGAAATAAAAACTGTAAAAATTTAAAACCGCAGTAAATTCTTTAAGGAAAGCATTCATAAAGCATTTAATACTTTTTCATCAATTATTTATAAAAAAAACTGCAATAAGTACGTTCGTTCGTTAAATTTTCATTTTTCATTGCATAACTTTCATTTATTAAAATCACTCAAAGGTCAGCTGCAGCCTTTATCAATATGCAAGCCAGAACCGTTCGGCGCTCAAAAACACTCAGCATCCTTGCTTTCCCTTTCTCTTCTCGGCGCTTTCGGATTTTTCCCGGCGGAGAATTCGGCTTTTTGCCAGGCAAGAAAATGAGCGCGTAATTATATGCAAAACAATGGGCCGCGTCGTTTTTCCCTTAAAGCCGCGAACGTGATGCCGAGCCCGTTGGCTTTTTCCTCGCTGCGAGAATTGTAGCGAGATGTTATGCGGATGTGCCGCCTCTTTTTGGCGTGTTTTCCTTTCGCTCGTTGCTTTTGAATAAGCCGCTGTTGTTCGCGGGAGTTTATGGTTTAAGTTTCTTTTACAGATTGTCAATTTTAAGCCGAGGAAAAGTTCTTGTCGATAATTTCAGCTGCAATTAAATAATAATGGACAGAATTATCGTAACAGTTGAGCGTGGAATTAATCGATAGCAGTGCACTTGAACTTGAATTTTGAACGAGGATTGTTTTTAAATCTAACCGGAGAAATAGATTTACTTCCGTCTTAGAAAGTACGATTCGACAGTTTGCGTTTAATAAAAATGTTTGCCGAATGTTTATCTTCTTATGCTTACATTTACGTCGATTTTAAACGGCCAGTTGCTGGTATTTGACAATCAACAGGTTCGTATAACCTCAAAATTGTGATTTTTCTATCAAAGATTTCAAAAATAAAAAATCAGCACTCCTATTTTTATACAAAAAGTATTAAAAAACAATGGCCACCTCGCGGGTCAATTAAAAAATCCGCGAAGAATCCCCTCAAAAGCGGCTGAAATTAAAGAAATTACAAAGAACCACAATAAACCAAGCCGGCGGTAGCTCCGCGAAAAGAAAAAAAAAGTGCAGTCTTAGCTCGTCAGCCCACTTTTGCGCAAGCCATCGCGCGGAAAACGCGGAGCTCTCCCGACCGCAAGAATCGTGTCATTATCGCTCTGAAACACAGCCCTTACCTGGCATCAGCCATGTCGCGCGTCCCACTAATCCAAAAGAGCTAGATCCCGCGCCGGTTTCGAACGCTCAAGTGCTCGCGCACGCAGCCACCGGGCCGGACTGCAAGCGGGGGCGGCGGTTTCGTTTTGCCTCGGTCGCGCGCGCCGCGAGTCGGTGCGCGGGGGGTGCGCAAGGTCGCGAGGCATCGATCGGTTTTGGCTGTCGTTGTTTGTGTGTACACTGACCGACGCGATGAGTGAATTAGTACTCTTATGCTTGTTAGGTCGCTGTTAATTGAACGTATATATGGACTGCTGTTTGCTGGAGCGCTCGAATAAGTAATTGAACGGGGGAGGTAAACGGCCCTGTTTATGATCGCTTGTTATTTGTTTTCAGTGCTATTCGAGGCGTAATTAACGACCGGCAGAGCCGAAAATTCGGAATTCGCGGGAGTAGCTAAACTAAGACTATATTTACGTATATGTGAAATAGATTCGGTTCGATAATAATAAAATTTAATTAAACTGTTTACGTTATTATACGAGAACATTATTGAGAAATGCGTACAACCGATGTCATTAAAAGAAATTTAACCTAATTACACTATTAGGAAACTCGCAATTAGAACAATCAATACAACTTCGAGCGAATATTTTCTTAATTAAATTAAAAGTTGCGTGCGCATAAAAAATCGATCTATATACTCCGTTACAAATTCCCCGAAGACCATTTTATCATCTGACTCACGCCACTGAAATCCTGTTAAATTCGCTGCTTTGAGGCAAATCTCGCGATATTAAAATTCATCTCGCAGCCGCGGACGTTTCGGCGAAGGTCGGCGAAGTGCGCCGAGATCCGGCAGCTTGGGACAATAAATAAAAAAGTCCGAAAGAGGCGTACAAAGAGTAACCCTGGAGAGGCGCTGCTCGGCAACGGAGCTCGTAAACGTTGAGGCGTAAACAATGGAATTTATTTGTCGCGCGAATAATTAACATTTATTTAATTGCGTTGTTCGGTGTGTATTTTAGTGATTTAAAAAAATGTACCTTGCATTTAAAATTAGCGACAATAGGAAAGTCATTTGACTAACTTTCCACTTTGTTTATTAAAATAGAATTGACGAACATCACGAATGTTTGGTTTTCTAAAGAAGTAGTTTAAAGTTCTAAAGAAAATAGTTGAAAAACTATTTATACCTAAATTTAACCAGTCATTATACACTTGTTTAACAACTATAAGTATGCGAGTAAGTAACAAAGAAGTTAAACTAATGATAAAGTCATCTAATAATGTTAGAGCAGTTACAACGTGAAACAATGATGTCGGCGAACCGTGGCTAAGTAAATGAACTTAAATACTCGAGAGCTTGACGTCACGCATCGCGAAAAAGTACGCTGAAAAGAGCACTGACCTCTAATTGCGTGAATCACCTTATCCCCCTCAAATCCACCGCTTTAAATTCCAAACACGATCCAAATTTCAAAAAGCCGACGTTGCCATTTTCAGTTCTATTTTCGCACAATTTCCATACAGTTCATCTTTCGAAAGAGGCTGCCGCGAGTGAAAGCTCGTAAAACAGCGCGCGTTTTGACGCGGAGAACGGCAGCTTTTAAGTGGAATAACCGTCTCACTAAACAAGACAACTCGTACATATCCTTTCAACGGAGACTCGGACGACGCAAAGAAGTTCAAGATTTCGCACAGTAGCCTCTCGGCCATCGCGAGGCTAACTTGCATTTTCCTTTGTGCCGCGGCTCCTAGAAAGTACCACGCGCTTCTCTTCCTCTCTCCCTCCGGCGATTTCTTCTCCGCCGACTGAAAGAAACTACGCGGCGCTGCTCGCTACTCGGCCAAGTTACGCGCGCATGTCGGATCGACGATTTTTCGAGGAGATGTTTTTTCGTCGCGGGGGGGGACATTGACGAAATTGCGCGCATTTTTCCGGGCGTACTTGTCGCTTGCGTAAGCCGATTTTGATGTAACGCGAGGCAAGCTTGCGGTATTTAGCGCGGCGAATTATGTCACTGGCAAGGCGCTTCGAGGTTTCGATTATGCTTTGCTCTGCCGATATTGCCGGTCGGGCGTTTTCAACGGCAGGTTGACGAAATTGAGGGAAGGATTATTTGGAGATTGGATTTGTTTGGCTTTTACGAGTAAATGGGTATCTTTTACACGTAAACAATCAGTAAAAGGACTAATTTTCACCGTTTAAAACTGACAACGACTTCATTTACAGCTTTCTTCTAAAAACGCCAGACGAATTGATTACTGGCCTCTCTAATAGTAAACATTTAATTTTTCGCCCAGCCCCGAGCCTCAAAAACACCAGTTATCTACATCCGCGCACAAGAGAGCACACTCGCCACTCCTCCCCCTAAAAAAAGACCGCGTTTCCCATCGTCGAGGAGCCCGGCGCTCCTCCTAATAACAACAATTAGCCAACTTTCGACTTAATCATCCGTCGTTCCAGCAGCGGCAGCAGCAAAATCCGGCGCGCATTTCACTCGCTCTCGCGAGCGAGCGAATTATAATGAGCGGCCCCGCCGCCGAGAGACAATGGCCCGGGCGAAAAATGCCGCCGCCGCGGGATTACGATTTCGCCGTTAAAAGCGGACGACGCACGCGGAAAACGGCGAAGCGCGCGCGAGTGAAAGTGCGCGGCTGCTGAGATCGCCGATCGAGCCTTCGTGAAAACGAGCGAGCCGAGAGCGGAGAGTGAAAGATCGGTATCTTCGCCCGGCGGACGGGGGAGGGGGGGGGACGATTCTTCCAGGCAGTTTTTCTCACAGGCGGGAAATTTTGTTTTTGTTTATCGGAGGCAAATTATGAGCGATGGGAAGCGGATTGTGCGGTTACGCGCGCGGATTGGGTTCACGGACTCGGTTTGTTTGGGAGGATAATTATCCCGACTGCAGGAGGAATTCCGGGGAGTTTCTCTTTGGATGTAATAAAAGTGTGTTTGAAAAAAAGCGGGGGATCTGCGAATAGATAGTTGCGAATCGTGTTTGATCGCAATTAATTGTAAATTAAGGAGTGTTTTAGTCGTGAAGACATGCGATGTTGGGTTCTGGAAATAATTAGAGATATAACTTTATTCTTGCAGCGTTAGTCAAATTAGCGGCTATTCCGAGTTTTCACTTCCTAAATGAAATTGTTGCTCATACTTTTACGATTGAGAAGAATTGTAAGTTTGAATTAAATGTTGAATATAGTATACAGATTACTGCGGGAATTCCGAGAGCTAATTCTCTATGAAGAAGAAATGAGAGGGTTAAATAATTTTTCCAGCATTTTCCGCTTTGAGCAAAAACAACGTGACGCGCAGATCGCTTTTGTGATAAAGCAATATGTTTGTTAATTACGAAAAAGGTAACGCGCGTAATCTAATAATTTATGGATAGAGAAAAAGCTGCAAAAGTATTGGTGGTGGCAGTTTGTAATTGCGGCTGGAGGAGAAATTGTTTTGTCACTATATTTTTATTACCTGCACGCCTAATCTAATATGGATGAACCGAGGAAACAAGGTTTCTCGCTGCGGTAATTAAAATCAACGGATTGACTTTGATCTCGGCTGACTATACTTACAGCTTTTTACTCTTAAAATTATATATGCATCTCAATTTTTAACGTAAAACAAAACTAACCGCGGCAGATTTTTAATTATTTATGAGCATTAGGCGGAGAAGTTGTAATTTGGGAATGCATAATTTATAATCTGAAGAAAAAAATTAAACCATTTGGAGCTGCATAATTCGAGTCATTAATTAAATTGCTTGAAATACTAAGAAATATTTTAGAAAAGCTTTCCATGCGCGTTATTTTGCGACGAGCAAGTTTTCATTTCACATAATTGTTTGCAACTTTCCTTACATTTAAAAAAAACCTCCTAAATGACAAAAAATTATAATCAGCTTCCACTAAATCACAAAAATGATTTCGTATCTGTACGTATTATCTACATATTGATTAATTATTCCCGAGAATAAATTGCCGAGAAGTTGAAATTATTTAAGGCACGTTCCAGAAGAGAGAGAGAGAGAGAGAGAGAGAGAGAGAGAGAGAGAGAGAGGGACCCGCAAAATATGAGGTTTGTCACAGTTGAAGGTTGACTTGCTCAGCGGAAGTTTCCTTATAAACGAGTCATAGACCAGACTCGTATTTCTAGGCGCGCAAAAGCCAACTTTGCTCAGCGAGATAAACGACTTAATATTGGCTTGGATATTTTCGGGTTTCGAAATAAGCGTCGTAGGCTTTGCTTTCGGCGGGGCTCGTTAGGCGATTTCACGCTTCGTATACGGTTCATTCTCGTTTTTATTCGCGGCCATTTTTTTTTTCACCGCGAGCACCTGGAAATTTTTATCGCTTTAAATATTTAAATTGCTTAGGATACCGAAACTTTGCGAGGCTCGTTGATCGAATCGTAGGAAATTAATTAATTTTCGATTTTTGATGAATCGATTAAAATATTCAAATGATGAGTAAAATTTGTGTGAAAAGAAATTTTAGTTTTCAAACAAATACCAACTTTTTTACTTCACCAATTAAACAGCACCAAATTTTTCTGTCCTAAAAATTGCATCCCTCACATAAAAACAGCGAGCGAGTTCAGAGGTTTCTGAACTCCGCAGACAGTAAATACGTATAGAACTGGGGCGAATCACGAGAGACATCGTAAGTAAATTCCGCCTGACGTATATATATATATATATCGATCACCCGGGCGGTCTAACTCGCGCGAGTGTAATTCTCGGCTATTAATTATTTATTGACCTCGATGAGGAGTCGCGCGCGGCGCTGCACGCCAATTGATTCCTCAAACAATCGATACATTCTTATACGCGCGCCGCGACGGGCGTTATATTTATATAGACGGGCAGCGGCACTAATTCCGCGTAATATTGGACTTGGCCGCTAATTCGTTCGATCGCGGTGTAACGACGGGCCGATAATTTTGCGGGCGAATTTTCTGGAACGTCCGCGGACGGGGAGCGACGGGTGGATGAGTAATATAGTGTCGGGTGATGCGTAGAATGTGAAATTAAAATATTCGCTAGAAGGAGTAGTCATAATATAAAGGTTTTACGTTCTCGTAGTGGAATAAACGTGATTGACTTTAAAGATTTTTTTTTTTGTAGTTTGTATCAATGAAGAATTGAGCGTTCAATTTTTTGGGTTTTTCAACGAACAAGTAACGGTTTCTAAGTGGCATCAGTTGCATTTAAAATTCAAAATAAGTTAAAGGTTTTCTATATGAACTTAGTGTTTGAAATTCGAGTTGAAATTTTTCGACGTTAGAATAACTGTACTGCCAAATTAAACTGAAAACCCCGGTAGATAAAGCATTTCTATGACTCAATATAATTACATTAAAGTTTAGCAACAAAGCCTAAACGCAACTCGGAAGCAATAAAAAATGATTGCTATTCAGATTAACTAAGAGAAGTATAAAAGCTAATAAACCGGGCATGAATATTCTCTCTCGAGTAAAGCGCCACTCGAATATAAAGGAAGTGACGTTCGCGTCGTTCCGTGAGCAAACATCAAAAAATCTCTCTCGCATGTGCAGTAACAGAATAAGCCGAGGTTGAGCAACGCCGCGAGTCGAGATGCTCAGCTTTAGGTGAAAGAACGTCGCAGCTTCAGTGTTTCTGATTCATTGAGAGAGGAGTTCCTCTTTGCTGCCTTTGACAGGTTTATGCTCTT
This sequence comes from Ormyrus pomaceus, assembly GCA_900474385.1. NCBI lineage: Eukaryota > Metazoa > Arthropoda > Insecta > Hymenoptera > Ormyridae > Ormyrus > Ormyrus pomaceus. Next base: position 45,213 of record UCOM01000441.1, read on the forward strand.
GTGGATTTCGATGTGACATTTGTATGAGATACTTTTAATTGCGAAACTAAGTAGTATTTATTGAATGAGTAATTAGTTTTTATGGTGTTTTTAAGTTTGCCTCTCTTTAATCATGGTTCTTGCGATAGAAATAAAGTAGGAAGAGATTCAAAGATGATGTACCGAAGTAAGTAATGAGTATTATAGAAAAAAAATAAAGGATAATAAAGGATAACAATTTTTGATGACTAATTTTAGGTTAGTATATATGTAAATCTAACGACCTGCAGATGAGTTTTTAGTATTTATCGCTCTCGAAAGTTATTACTTAAATTAAGTGCAATTGCACCAATTTGCCCCACGTGTATTGCCGAATGCGTCAAATTCGAAGATCAAGATCGTTTCCCGATTGAACAAGATCATTCCTCCGCTCCTTCCACGAAAACGTCCAGCAATAATTCCAAGTTCGACTTGCCCGTGGAATTATTCAGTGCCGTTTCCTGAATTTTTTTCTTCACCCGTTATATTGTCCAAACGATTTACATCCAAGTAGTTCCAGCCGTCGCTCTCGGAAATATCTCTTGAAATATTCAGCGCCCGTAATCGCGGACCATAAAAGTGACGAAACCCATCCATTATTGGTTCGCCTCGCGACTTTATAAATTTTAACAACCTCTCCAGCTTCCTGCGCCGGTAAAGAGAAAGAGAAAGCGCGATTCAAAATTTTGCGCGCGGAGAGCACAAAGAGTATATTATATTGCAGCTTCTGCGCCGCGCTTTTCCGAGTCGAGCATTAAAATTCCCGAGCGATGCGCGCCGATACACCAACGGCCCTCGTCACTACTTCGCGAGCGCATTTTATGTAAAAGCCTGTTACTCCATCTTATTAAATCCAGGAGCTAATTTCACCTTTCTCGCGCACACATGGACGGAGGCCGAAAGCCTATTAGAAAACCATATTACGTGATCGAGCCAGCCGAGTGTCTATAAAGACCCCCCCGCCAGTCGTGCGCGTTTTCTCCCTACCCGACGTACGTATAGTTTAGCCCGAGTTTGGCGCTTTGCTTCGCGGTTTTTCCGAGGGGGCTCGCTGAATTTTCGCGGATAAACGAGGAGAAAGTTCGATAATTATTGGGTTTGGTTTTTAACCTCGGGCGTTGATTAACGCGTCGAGTCGCGGAATTATCTAACTTGCGATTTCGGTCGCGTGGCCTAAATTTTTGAGACCTTGATTAAAGAGTTAGAAAGCCCGTTATTCAAAATTAATAATAGAAATTAATCGGCCTTAATTGTATTCGTTCGCGATTATTCAAGTTTTCGTGAAACGATTTTTCGACCAACTTCGTACGCCGATCAACGTTCACCAATCTTTTCTAATATCCAATCATTTGCAGCGAAAAAGCGAAGTCTTTAATTCCATCTGTCTGTTATAAGAAGCAGATTCACCGAGCCTTAAAATCGTCAGTTTTCAGTTTATCTGCACAGGCCAAACCCTTCCGTTAAACCGACCACGGCGAAGTACCGGTATTCTTTTATCGAAAGCAGCCGATCTCCGCGCAAAACGCCGTAGCTTCTTGCACCGTCAGCCCGAGAGCGATCCTCTCCTAAAATACCGATCGCCACCGCCGCCGCCGCGCTCTCTCGCAAAAAAAGTCGTACCTGCAGCGCTGCCGCTCGATCTCCTCGGCGATATCTCTCGGGATTCCCCTCAGGAGCAGCTCCTCTCCTTTGTTCTGTCCTCTCGCAGTTGCAGTGCCGCGGCCCGGTCGGCGCTCATCGGCCGCCTCGGTATCACAAGCACAACCGATCGGTCACTGTTTGCTCACTGGACGTTCCGGTGCCTCACTCCGTGAGAGAGAGAAAGAAAGGGAAAGAGAGATAGAGAGAAAGAGGGAGAGAGAGAGAGAAAGAGAGAGAAGTCGACGCGCGTGTCCGTGACTGGGGCGATCTTCGACGAACACGACAACTGTCCGAGTCCTGCCGCGAGACTGAATCGCCGCCGAGCGGCTGGCCTGCCGATTCCACCGCGGCAGCCCCTACTCCTCGGATGCCAAGCCGCCTTGCCTTGCCTTTCGCTGCCCCTTTCTTCATCCGAGATCGCCGCGGATTTGTGCCCCCCACTACGGCCGCCGGCTCCGGGAGTTGAGCGCTCGGTGCGGGTTTTTTGGAGTTTTTCGGTTAGGACGCTGTGGAAATATTCGGAGAGACGGGTTTTACGAGCGCTCTTTGATTAATCGGGGGGATTTAACTGACGTTTATTGAAAGGAGCTTAATTTTAAACTTTTAATCTATCAAGAGATTCATTTTCGTATATAGATTTCATTTGATAAAAGATAAAGTATGCGCTTGTTCTTGAAAACTAGTCAAATAAATATTCATTGAATATTAAATACTGATTTTGATAGCACAAAACATGTTCGAAGACGTGTTTTCAATAAATTAATAAAGTTCCTAAATGAGCCTGCGAGGCTTGTTGACATTGTAAAGGAGAAAAGCCTCGAGCCGAGTTAATTGCCTGCCCTGACAAATTGCAGTTAAGTGATCCGCCATAAAGTACCAGCTCTTAAATACCCGGTAGTAAAGCGACAAAATTAAATGGATCTGGTGTGAGCGCAACCGGCCAAAGAGAATTAAGGAAGCGTGCAGAGAGACATTTCATTCTCCACCACTGAAATTCCACGACAGAATTCTGTCTTACGTCGCTGTACGATAATGCAGAGTGAATAAATTCTTCTTTGTGTATTGCCGTTTTTAATCGAGTCCTCCTAAGTATTCTTCAAACGTTCCTCAAACTTCGAACATTCAAAAATTCATTAGATTAATAAAGTAACGCATGCATTCGCATAAGCAACTGTGTGGTAAAAGCTTTTTATTGATTTGACGCACGTATCTTTTGCGCAAAGTGCAACATAAAACGAAAACATTTATGCATCGGTTAAAAATTCAAGTGTGCTCATAATCTCCGATCTTTTCATCGGCAAAAAAATGCTCAATAAACTATGTTTGATTAATCCTTGTTTTAAAAAAATTCAAACGTCCCGCGAACGTTCTAAACGACAATCATAATAATGATCAGTATATTCGCAAAAGTTATTTTTCTTAATAAAGTTCTAAAGGTAACTTATTCCTTGTTAGAAGGAATGCTTAATGTCAGTTCTAAATATATTTCCATTACCTCCATAATCAATAAAATTCCTCGTTTAGTATACGTAACATAATTAAAAATCATCCCAATGTCTTCTACTTACATTCGCGTTTAAACTTTCCTTTTCATTATTTTTCGCGGGATCAATGTCCGTAATCGTATTACGGAAAGCATAATAACTGCGCGTTTTATTTTGCATTACCGCGAACAATATTTCCTGTAGTTCAGCCTTAAGTCGTCGAAAATATCGATTTTCATTGTTTTCGACCCACGACGATAAGCAACGATACACCAAACTCTCGCATGTCGATATTCTCAGTACCTGAATTTATCGCGTTACAATTTTGCTCCGAAAATATAAATTCATAATTTAAACGAAAGCTTTATCGCTGACAGAAGAGGCAAGAATATATTATACCGGTTTAAGGTTCGCAAAACGAAATAAATCGTGCGTTCGTATATGTACTCCAAGTCTGCACCGAGAATACAAAGTCATTGTCTTTCCAATCTCGGGATTCATCTACTTACGTATACGCAAGTGGTCTGTTTACGTTATCTCGCGAAATTCATCAGATTTTTCTCGAGTTTTTCATCCGATATGTTCAATTTAAATTTGCTTCTACAAGAATTTAAACATTCTTTTGCAACGGAAAGTGAAAGGATTGTGATTAAGAATTTTTAGCAAAAGCTTTATCAACGCAGGGAAAATCCCTCAATCTTTTCTCCATTCTACTTTAACGTTCTAGTAACGATCTGTTAACCTTTTTGCCTCGCTACTTTTTTTCAAAACTAGCAACTGGTAGTAAAATGCGTCTGGCCAGTAAAATCGGGGAAACTCAACATTTCCCAATCTGTTGGCAGTAATAATTCAAGAGGCCGAGAACCGTAAACATTTTTCTTACTTCACAGCGGTATAAACAGTAAGTTGAAAATTATTTAATCGCTCTCGGATCCTTGGATTGTGCAACGTGTTCATCAATTATTTAATTCCCCATCAATCCGTTCCCGAGCCGAAAGAAACCGAAACTTCCACCGCGGTAAAACGAAAAAAAAAACCGGAGAGGTCAAAACACCTCGCGAATACTTTTTCGAAAGGCGACCAAATCGACCTGTCCCACGTAATCCGCGAACCCTTTCGCATACTCTCGACGTAACGTTCCGCGTCTTTTATTTCGGGCCGCGCGCGGCAGAGCAGTCGGATAAAAAAGCGCGCGCAGACCAGAACACACCGCGGGAGGGAGAATCGCGCGTAAACGTGAGCGGTGTCGCTGATGACATTATGCGCTTCTCTCTCTCTCTCTCTCTGCGGCGGCCTTCTCGCTTTAGCCTCGTTTTTGAGCTGCGATCCACGCGCGAGGAGTGACGAATGAGCGCGCAGGAGAATCTCTGCCTCAACCTCAAGATGAGGCTGCTTTGGAAATCGTGGGATTGAAGATTGAGAGGAGCGAGTGCTTTTTGGTGAGGGGTGATTCGGGTGGCTTATCGGGCGTCTTTTTGCGTTGTCCTTTTAAAAATGATGAATTGATAAGGTAATCGAACGTCTTATTATATTCTGCGTTAACTGATTGAAATTCGATAAATTATATTGTGATTTGTTTTATTTATAACTGATTGCAAGCATGAACGTAGATAAGTTAATTTATTCCTCGAAATTGTTTAAATCCAGTTTAAAATGTAAAATATTTAAACACATTTCAACAAAAAAATAAAACTGGTTCACTCTCCAAAAGTGGCCAAGATTAATTTAAAAATTTTGCATGAATTTATTACATATACGGTAGTATAAGTCAAAAACTTGGTCAAAAGCTATGTTGATGTTTGCCATTCATTGAATTCGCTCGTGTAACATTTAAAAGCCGAAGTAAGCAGTGTGTCAAAGTTGGCCAATTAAAAAAAATTTGTTTACACGCCGACCCCAAGGTTGCCGAGAAAGTGGGCTATACAAACGAAACATGCGGCCGCCGTCGAACATTTCGACTGCAATTTTTTGTTTGCATTTTTAAACGAATTTCGCGTGACGCTCAATATTTAAGGATAAAATATATAAAAAAAACGAAGTAGCGTGAGGTCGATCGGACAAGTAAAACAGAAGAAATAGAGTTGACATTCAAGTTGTCCTTTCGAGTTGCTAATACTAATTAATGCATGCAGGTTACTAATGATAATGCGATGCAATGGAGAGACCAAAATATCTCAATGAAAATGCGACTCCCTGTAATATCATTAGAAGCTGGAAAAACATTATTTATTTTCTACGGTAGAACAGGTTAATTTTAGTGCTTAACAATTGATTCAACTCAACAATTTTACTTTAATAATTTTTTTTTTCAAAACTTATTAGTCTCTAAACCCAGTTGAGAAATAAAAAAACAATACCCAATAAATAAAAGCCGACTTGAAATTGCAACAATCCACGGATATAAAGCATTTGTGCCCAACAATACAGGGCAGCCTCGTAAAATATGTCCGCGCATAACCGTACATCCCCGCGCATGACGAAACCGCAAGCGAATTAGCATCGCGGCGCCGCTCGTCGAAAAAAATATCCGCGCCGGCATATTGCACTCATCGAAGCCTCGCCGACGTTTCTTCATCCTCCCCCCGGTCGACGCATTACAAAACGTTATTAGAACGCGCGCCGCCTCGCCAATGACGCCCGGGAAACTCGGGGCTTTTTTCTCAATTTCTCGAGATATATACTGTATACGAGAGCCGCGGGGATTCAATTACTCCTGAATGGGGATTCCCGAGTAAACTTTACGCTTAATCATTGTCGATTCGTGTCTATCCGTGTGAGTCGATTTTCGAGTTTAATGAGTTGTTGTGCAAGGAAGACGGCGGCGATGATCCATCTCGTGACCCCATTCCGATCGTCTGGATGGGCTGTGATTTCGGGGGAGGTGCAGGAGAAAAAATACGTTGAAATTTGGAGGAAGGAGAGGATTTTAATACATACTTGGTGTCGTTGAAAGAGAAAGTTTCAGATTATTATTGTTATGATGTTTTCAGCGGTAGTAATCAATACGAAGATCGAGATATTTAGCTTGAAAGATATATTATAAACGATTTAGTAATTGAGAGTTTATTTGTTGATAAAATTGCCGATTAATCGACAACTTTGTAATTTTTTTATTAACAGGGTGGTCTTAAATTTAGATTTTCAATGTTATATGAAGTCCGTACTACTTAAATGTACAAAATCAGTAATCTATTTGAATATTTGTTAGCAATTGACAATCGCTACTACATAATGTGTTTCCAAACGTCACATATAGAATCGCTGTAAAATAAAAAGATCAGAAGACCTTTTTCCGACAAAAACTTGATCCTTGTTTTCTGCCGACTCACGCAAAAATAATTTCAGTTTCAAGCTGAATAGATCTTTACACACTGAGAGAAAAGTTTAGTAAAAATTACCATACTGCCTGGTAAGGCCACCACAGACTGTCAAAACCAAAAAAATTACGATACTTTATAGAAAAATTTACCAGACAGTATATTTGTATATATTTCTTACATATATAGGGAATTTTACTGAAACTTATAGGATAATTTACCAAACAGTATAGTAAAATTTCTTAGAAAGTATAGTATTTTGACAGTCTGTGGTGATTTTACTATACAGTATGATAATTTTTACAAGATTATTTGTAATTTTTACTAATATATTTCTTCTCCCAGTGCAGCCATCGCTTCTTTGCGGTGAAGCTCAGAAAAACTTATTTTAAATGTAGTAATCTATTTTCTTCTTCTGTGACTTCAAAATATCATATATTTAAACTGTCTCCCCTTTTTCTGTGTACCAATTTTTTGCGTCACACTCGACATAATGTCCGATGAACACAGAAAGAAAAAGCTCTTATTTCGCTTCCCTCGCACGAGGATGCAAATGGCGAATTCAAAAAATTTATTATTGCTATAATGACTCATCGGCTCGTAGAATTTTCGTTTTAACATTCAAAGACGATTGTTCCGTATGTAAAGTGCGCGAGTCTCGTTCACAAATTCGAAGAAAGAAAACGAAGAGGTTGCGTTTCACGAAAGACAACTTGATGAGGCCGCGTTCGTCTAATAAAACATACCGAGCTTGTGTAACGTGCCCTCTGTTATTTTTTTCTTTTCTGCTTCTTCTAATCCTGAATAAAAATTGGGTTATGCCAAGCTGATGCGCCGCAATTTACATTTGGTTGACAAATGATGCGAAAATTCATTGTTTTTCTCGTTCAACTGTATATTTGTGACGAAATTCCCGCCACATTACATATTTACGAAAGAAGAAAGACGAAATTGACTTTGAAAAAAAGATTTGGCACTAATCGATCGACGTGAGTATGGATAGACGAATAGAGCCAAGCTGCTTTAAACTATTTCTTAAGAACTGAGTAATGGCTATGAATTATAAACAGGGAAGTTATAAAATATGCATGCGCGCTTTGTAAACGAAATATGAAGATGAGTACAACATAGTAAAAAGTAAAACAATTCGAAATCATGACGATTGCGTATGCGGATAATCAAAGTACCTTGAACAGAAACCATTTAGAAAAACCCCCGTTTTATCGACTCGCATGAAAAAAAAAAACGTTACTCAGGACACATGTTTTAAATGTTAATTATATTTTTAACCAAATAAGCATTGAATTAAAGAATGACAATATACATGATCCATTCAAGTTCTTATATTTCGTCTCCTTTTTCGTCTTTCTCATAAAGAGAATCAATATATAGTTGTTAAATTACGGTAGAGAAATTTCGTCATTCGTTGATTTAAAATGCAATTAGCCTCAGTTAGCCCAAAAAACCGGAAAACTTTTGAATTTTAATTTCAAAGAAAGATCCGTATTAGAGTCTCTCGGACGAATTAAAAGCAGTTTTTTTCATCCAAAACGCGGAAAGCACGAGCGTGCACCAGCATGATTCTTATCAGCTCGACGTCGGGAGAGCACAGCGGCAGCGCGGCGCATGCGTCAGCGATTATCATCTCGTCCGCGGAGGTTAATTCTCGATTCATAAATTAACCGGCGTCGCGCGCGCAAGCAAAAACGGGAGCAGAAAAAGCCCGCGAGTCGAGATCAATGCAGGATCGAGACGGGTTTTTGCGGGGAATATGTCGCGCTTGCGCACAAGGCCTTCACCTACGGGCAACCCCGGGCAAAAAGCTATAACTAAAAGCTCCGCGCTGATCCGACGATTGAAAAAGAGGAGGAAGCGCCGCCGGGTATTATTATCTCTGCCGATGGCTGTTTTGCCGCATCTTCTTTATTGGCCTTTGTTGGCTTTTTAGTCGGGCTGGAAATTTTCCGGTATGTTTGTGTATTTAGAAACAGAACGATTTTGAATGCATAATTGAAGAAAAAGGAGGCGATATTAAATAAGTATTATGTTCAGGAAACGATCAAAGTAATGCAACTGACGGTAACTTAGTTTTAGGAATGAAGTAAAATTGCTCGTGACATAAAGAGAAAAATATTTTAAAATCACAAACATCAAATAAATCATTTAAAACTGACAAACTTTTATATATAGTTGACATTTATTTTCGTGTGACGTAATATTTACTTAAAAAATTACAACTTTTACGACCTTTAACGCTTACGTCACGATGCATTAACAAAAAAAAGTTAATATCTATACATAAAATTTAAAATTATTTCTCTTTAATTGCCAATGCTCTTCTTGAAAGCCTTTTGAGGAACTTTTTCGAAAAAGAACTTTGGAATTTGTATGCATAAGTTTTAAAGATTTTCAAATAAAATTTCTCCACCTTAAATCACATTTCTTCCCCGAAACTGCAAGAAATCCGTTTCCATGCCTAAAGCATCAATTTTCCATTCCTCGAATTAATATTACCCGCGAACGAAACAGCAGTTCAAATACGCACAAACGCAGTAGCTTATTATGATGCTTTATGAAGTCACCGGCGCACAAAGCCCCTTTAAGCGAAACGCTTTTAAAGACTTATTCACCACGAATTTACGCAATTTCGAGCGTCCTTTGTACGAGTGAAGCGACAGTCGTTCCCAGGATTCCGAGAGTCAAAGGACACTCTTACTTTTCTCGAGACCGCGGCGAGATGCGTTTTTCAGACGACAGAAAGGCTCGCGCGTCATGAGATGTTTGTTCTCTCGGCTCTCCGCGAGGTGCTAATACTTTAAAATAAAGAAATAAAAGTGACGTTTTAGTGCGGCGCTGGGGATTCAAGATGAGGTTTCAATTTCGCTTCGTGACGTAAACTTGGGTATTTTTGGTTGGCAATTTGACTCTACGTTCATCAAGAAAAACGTGATTTATATATAAATAAGATTATTACGAAACGTGCTAAAAAATGCATCAAAAATATTTCAGAGTACCATAGGACTAAAATTAAAATAAAAACTGAAATGAGAAACGAGACTGTAGTTTATTGACCCAGAAAATGAATCATAATCGATACAAAAAATATTTGGATCTAAATGCGAGTATGTAGTAACCGAAAAAGATTTAAATTTTGAACTTCTTACAAGTAAAGACATCCATGAAAAAATCATGCTGAAGTCGTTCCTAAGATTTAAAAAGAAATCTTTATAATAGTTTATATAATTAATATTATTAAACTCCCAAAAAATTTAATTTTAATATTCAGCTAGTCTAGGACCAAATACATTTTTTGTCTTACTTTATTCAAGTATATAGATAGTCGCAAAATAAAATTACTTTTGAAACACATAATAAATCACCTTAGAAACAAAATATAAATACAAGTACAGCAGATAATACAGGAAAACATTAATAAAGTCGTGGTTTCATAAATGATAAACAGAAATCTTTGAGGCACCAAAAACATAGGAAAAATTCACTATGAGAAATCATAAAAACAGGCAAAGGTCGATACTCGCTGCGGATCCTCATTCATTTTTTCCTTTTATTCTCGCCTTCGCCGTCACTATTAACTTCCCGACGTCACGCTGCGATCAATCTATACTTGTGCGTCACGCTTTTTATCGTATAGAAGAACACACCAATCGTCACTCATTTATAATTCCAGCATCTACGAAATAAAAGTTTTTGGAAAATCTTGATACTTACGTGAATGACCAACTTTTTGTAAAGTGAGGTTGTGTAAAAAACCTGGTATCGCGACTGATTAAAGTTTACATTATTCATTTGCAAAGTAAAAATTTTTAAATTTCAAGCAGGATTGAGGCTGTTTATTGAATAATCATGACTCAAATTAGCAAAAATTTTTTTACCGTTCATTTACGTGTTTTTCGGATGCACTAAAATTTTGAAATCTTACTTCATTTAAATATGAAAAATGACTGCACATAAGTATTCCACTGCTCGTTTCATAATGGTATTATAAGTTTTTTGACATTTTAATATTATCATAAAGATATTAGCATTTATGAGTAGCCAGAAGGACGCGCGAATATAAAATATTGTTTCCTTGTTTTGCCTCAATATTCAGAATGATTAAATTATCTGTTTGATGTAGGTTCCTTTTTACAGGTAGAAAGACATAATAGTGTCTCTGTTTTCTTGCCATGTTTAAGATAAAGTTTCGCGAAAAAATGTGATTATTAAAAATATTAAATTCATATTAATTATTACGTTAGTTTCGATGGAAAGTCGGATTGCTACCACCTCTACAATTAAGATTTCTTTTTATATATACATATACATCCTGCGGAACTTTAATTATTATTTCAAACTTCAGTAATTTTTTTCTGTACAATTATCTTTTAATTTTTATTAATAATACAGAAAATTTAACGAATATCTTCTACCGTAGCCATAGATTAATCGATATGGTCGGATCATTGTTACATTGGCAGACATAATACTTTTTAAATGAAGCAACTCAACTAATAATACTTCTGAGAAGTAAATAACGTTTCAAGCACAGTGCTAGAGTTTACTGCTTATTTCCTCTTAATTGTCTATTATTTCTTAGTTTCCCGCTTCTCCAGTAGAACTTGTTGTTAATGAAATTGGTGTTCAACGACCTTTTGATTACGTTTTGACGCCTTGGATTAGAAATAAAATCATTCAATAAACTCATGGTTATATTATCTTGAGGTCAATACGTTCTATAAAAAGAATGAAATATTTCGGAAACAATTTTAACTGCTCTCTAACAATAAATTTAAGATGATTAACTGCTTGAACCAAGCGAAATCGGTACCTTTAGATTTTAATGCTTCTATAACCGGTTTATGAAGGTACTAAAAAATCCCAATCTTGATTTATAACTACTTAAATATTTATCTAATGTAAAAAAAAATAATAAATTAAATTTATCAGTAGATTCTTTAAAAACAAATCCACTTTTTTAATTTATGAAACATTATTTTTGCCTTAACATATGCATCAAATATGAATGATTTATACACACTTTATAGTATTTATTATAAGAAGATTCTAAAAATACAAATACGCATCCAAACATTCGTTTACATCAATTCAATTCCGTTTCTTAAGAAAGTCCACTCGTAATTATTTATCCACGTCTAATCAATGATTAAATGCCCCCAACATCAGCGACGGTCTCAAAAGCCAGCGCTATTTTTCCGAGCACGGATTGCGAGTACTTACGGCCGCGCGCGCAGCACAAAGGAACAAAAGGCAACGATACCCAAGCGGCGCGCCAAGTTCGGCGAGCGCACGGCAGAAATTTGAGGCACGTAGCGGTACGCTGTTAACCCTGACATCGAACCGGCCGCATCGCGACACAATCGCCCGCGCGCACACCTCTTGCGCTCCGCCAAGTTCACACACTTGCACAAGTCGCAATATTGCGCGCAGGACTCGCGATTCCGAAATGTAGTCGGCGAGACATTGTTCCCGATGGGCGAACGAGCTTGATTGAACTTAAATTTTTGAGCTGGTTACGTAATTTGTGACGATCTGCGTTCAAATTGATAGGCTTTAAATGGATGAACTTGTTGATGAAATTATTATGACTTTAAAGTTCAATGCGCGAAACTCAAAATTATTTGATTTTATTGAAAGAAGACAAAGTGAAAAATTAATCAGCGAACTAAGAAGATTTTGATTACGTAATTCGTTTAAAAGCAGAATAATCTTCCCAACTTTTTCTCAAAACTCGCAGACCGCCGTCGTCGATCATATCACTGTCATTGACCCAATTTCTCAACGTGCTCCCATCAATTTAAAACCCTCAATTAACCGGCGATTCAGCGCGAGCCGTAAGCGGAGTTATCGCGAAAAGTTACGCTTACTCCCGCGGCAAACGAGCCTGATGAATTCCGCGTCTCGCAACGTTCCCTCCCGTGAGAAAAGCATTGATTTTCGGTTACATCGCGCAAGACAATGGCCGCGCGGTGGTGGTTGCAGTGCGCCTTATGCCGTCAATGTGCATAATCCTCGGGGTTATTTAATCGGACGGCGAGCGCGACTCCATTATGTCACGAGCGGCGCGCGTTGCACAATTTCGCGCGCCGCTCCGAGAAAGTGTCCGCCTTGTTATGCTCACGCGTGGCGCGTCTTGCCGTCCGTGACGGAGGTGTATCTGCCTGGGGAGGGGTGGATTTTTTGGGGTGGAAATCGAAGGTGGCGATTCGAAATTTTAAAATTGATATTTTAAATTCGTTTGAAATTATAACGGGGGATACTAATTGGTGTGTTTTAATTTAGAAACATGGAAGTAGGCTGAGAAAGCAAAATATTTTAGATAAAATGCAAGAGTAGGAAATGCGATTTGAATACAACTGTTTGATTTTATAATATAATTATATTATATAATTCACGTGTGGCATACCTTACGATCTGCAGTCAATTATATGTGCATAATACATAATATCATTTTTATTATTTGATCAAACAGCTTATTTTTAATTAACAGTTTCGTAATCAGATTGCACAACCTATTTATTAAGCGAAAAAAAAAATCAAATAAACGAGCGGTCGGGTATAAAAAATTTCGGAACTACATTTGCACCCTGCATTTCCGTATCAATTAACGTACCTAAAACATTGCTATTTTCGACTCGGAGACGCCACCGCTGCATTGGGCAAACCGTCGGAATCGAATTTCGGCAGTACGTAAACGCGGAATCGTCGATTTTCCGAAGATGATGAGCTTACGGATATTGGAATGACTTTCTAACGACTTACGTCACGGCACTTGCGGCTATCGGGGCCCGTACACCTTCAAGTGCAATTGTACGCGCTTCGGGTTTGTTACGATAAAGAAAAATTATTAAAAATTGCCCAATTACTGATTATGTCACTCTTACCGCACTTACGTATACAGTTCCTCCGAGGGAAAATGGGAATTATTTAATAAATTTAATGTTTACGTAAAAAGAAAGCAGCTGTTATTCTTGAGTGTATATACGTTACATGCACTATTTGTTTTTGCACGCTGTTCTACTCTTATATGTTGTTCTAAAATATATTTCAAATGTTGAAAAACGAATTGCCGTGTATGAATTATTATTTATTTTTAGCGCAAGTATGGTTTAATTAGTTACATTAAAATAAAATTTCGAAAAATTTAGAACCCATATATCTACAGTTGGTAAAACAGTAAATTTACATAAAAAGATAAATTTTCAATGTAAATAAAATTAAACACTGAATACTTGCTACATTATTATATCAATAATAAATGGCGAAATTCAAATTATACTACTTTGGAAACTATAATCTCAGATACTTCGTGTCGGTCACGAGAGCGGAGGTGAATTAGCATTAATTCCCCAAGTTGAGATCGAATCGTTCTTATTTGACTTGGACAGTGTCGTAAATATGAGTACGCATAATCCACTTGGACCAGTCAAATCCAGGTAGACACGTGCAATCAATAAAATAGGATAATTATGTCGTTAATTTTCCGTGTTATGATACCTTGTCTTTGGCATTTTTTGGGAGGAAAGTTCAAAGTCCTACGGAGCTTTCTTTTCCTTATATTTTAGTAAATTATTTGTAAAACCAAAACTTATCTCAAAGTTTTATTTTATTTTATTTTATATAATAAGAATTACATTTTTTGTGTATCAGCTAGTCATATTTTTAAAACGAAACCGAAGGTTAAATTTTCAAGTGATTCAATTATTTTGATTGTAAAAAAAATTGTTTGTGTTCACGTCGCAAATTAGCAAACAATTTATCATAACTAGAATGTTAAAGAATTCTTTAGTGAATTTGATCATTAAGGAGCTATTTTTATTTCTTTTTTAAACAGAAACGAAAAGAAAAAAAAAACCTGTGAGATCGACTTCCGGAATGGAAAATTTAGCTTATATAAATAAAATACGGATTTTAAATCATAACTCTCTGTATTTAACAATAAATAAAAAATTATTAATCAAACTTCACTTATTTACAAACGGAACCTTCTTCTAAGTTCTTCTTTGCACTTTCCAAGCAGAAAGAAGTGTTATCAAAATACTTATAAACTTAAAGACGAAAATGCACTCGAAACCTCCAACCAGCTGCAAAACTACCCACAGCATATGTATTTCCTTACATATCTTTCAACCGCTGCACTCACATGGGGGACTTTGACTTTGCATTTCGATTTGCCAGTGCTGCGGCTTACCTACACCTTGACGCAGTTGCGTAAGTGCATCGCGCGTTTGAAAACGCGTCTGCGTCGACAAAAAGAGCGAAAAGGATCGCGGCAGCGCGCAGAAGCAGGTTTCCGAGGCTCCCGCGGCGAGAATCGGTTCGACAATTAAATGATCATCGGTAGAATCGGCGCGTGGATTTTAAGTGCCACTTTTCTAATACGAGGAAGTTTTTTTGGAATGACATTAGAAGCTTTTTTCGAAATTATTTTTAATCTACGCTCGATGTAATTGTGAAATTGTTTAACGGTATTTAATCGTATGATGGTATATAATTAGTTCAGATAGTTCGTCAATATCTTTTTTAACGCATGCTATGAAACAAATTTAAGAACTTAGGTAATTGTTTGTATGAATGTTACGAAAATGAAAAAAAAAATTAATTTGCAAAAAACAAAAAAGCTAAATGCAAGTCACCCTTTCATAAAATGTTGCTTATTTTTAAGGCGATTCATTGAAATACGTAATTTAAATACGCTAATTGGTATAGTGCATATCGTATTACCTCTTGCACTTCCTGTTTACCAACGAGCTTAAAAAATCAAGACAGAAATAGCTTTAATTTTGTAGACGTACCTGAATTTTCAAAGCTTATAACTTAGAAAAACGTTAGTTAAAATTATTTTAATTTCTGAATGAATTCTGAAAAAATTATCCACATGAAAATAAAATCAGTGCCAAGGTAAAGATAAATTGTTAATAACGTTCGAAAATACAGTATACATGGAGAGAAAAGTTCAGGAAAAATTACTATACTTTTAGTAAAATTTTGTAAAATTTACAAAAATTTTGGCAAATTTTACTAAAATGTCTAGTAATGTTTTGGCTTACGGCAAGTCTGTTACCGCTTTACTAAAAGTATAGTAAGTTTTCCTGAACTTTTCTCTCCGTATCTACAGTGCACTATAAAATAAAATAATCCACGCTTTTCAATTATATTACACTACTTTAAACCTAAAAAATTAATTCTAATCCGCATTTAATCTAAATCGATCAACGCCACCACATTCTAACCGAAGCTGTTAATAATTAATAAGCTTTTGGCAGCTTCATATTTGCCAACGTCGACAGCTCGATCAAAAATTAAAATTTCACCCGGCTTAACCAGAGATTCGCTCAATGTGACATCCCCCGGCCGATAAGCAACTAATCAATCGCAATGAGTATTTGCGCGTCAACTTATCTCACGTAATCCCCCCAAAAAGCAATAAAAATAATCAAGGCTTTCGCGCGCACTCACGTAAGACGCCGCGCGTTTCTTCTGCAAAACGTGGAAACGTGAAAGCGGTCGGTCCGGCCTGCGTGTTATTACATAAAGCCCAGGAAGAGGGATTAAACAGCTGTCTCCGTCTTTCTTTTTGTCTTTCTCTCTCTCTCTCTCCCCGCGGAGGAGATTCGTCTGGGCAGGGATTTAGATTAAATGGCCGATTGAGCGAAATCGGCGAGCGATGAAGAGCTTAAGAAAGCGCAATTACAAGCTGCGTGTGATTATATTCTATTAACGAATCGTTGATCTTGATTGAGTCAATTGGATTAGTTGAGTGGTAGAAGTTCGGTTTGATTGATTCAATTAATTACGATACATAGGTTTTGATACACATGATGTAAAAGTCATAAATTTAAAATTCATTGTTTTAAAAACGAAAATTTATTTTTTGTCACCGATAAATTTTTTTTTAATCGATCACAAATTTTGTTTATACAATGTTTCATTTTACAAATTACTTTTGTTTAAACTTTTTCGAAGCATAAGATAATATTCTATATATTTCTATAGGGATAAATAAATAATGTTTACATAATTACATAAGAGAAATTATATTGATAATTTTTTTACTTTATTATTTTTATTAACACTTAAAAAATTAATTGTTTAAAGTTAAAATAAGCATTAGATTATTTAATTTTATTCAAAATTCAGTTTTGTACCATTGTACCGTTTCGTTTAACTGAGTTTTTATTGGCTAGAATAATACATATATACAGCCATGTACCATTGTACCTGCAGTTTGATATTTGTGCTGCCATCTGTTCTTTTTCGCGTAAGCTGAGTGCAAATCATCTCAGCTGGTAAATTAAATTCCTTTAGATATGCAAAAGGTAATGCTTTTTTAGCTTCATCAGGACAATTAGTTTATTGCATAAATTTGTATATAATTTAATGATGTACACATCATCAATTAATAATATGTAATTTTTACTTCTTATAATATTAAAATAATATTTTTTTACTGTTTTTATCACATTTAATACTAGAATTATCGATCTACTATTTAATTACAATAATTACTGCCTTTAATTGCAATAATTACTATCTTACTTGCAAACAGTTATTTTCTTATATAGTTATTAAGTAACTTAGTTTTTATAACAATAATATAAAGTAGAACTTTTACGATCTAGTATTAGATTAAGCATAATTTATTGTAATTGCATAACTACATTGGTTTTTTAGACAAAATATTGCAAAATATTATTGACTATATAATGTTACGTTGTTCCAGTTAAATTATTCTGTTACACATATTACTCTTAGCAAAAAACCAAGTTACACGCGGAATGATGTCATAGAAGAATGAAATAGATGCTAATGAAATTTCGTAATAAACTTTTTATTTAAAAACTCTTTACCATAACTATGATTAATAAGCTCGATAGTTTCTATTTTAAAAAGGGAAAATTTTTAAATTTGTCAGTACAGCATTAAGAACCTTGATTTTTAATTGCATAATCACTTAAACTTGCAATTCAACACAATAGGCGGTGATTTGAGATCTTCAGTTTCCTTTTCATTTTCAAAATTACTGTCAAAATCAACAGTAGTATACACAGATCTTGAAAACAATGTGTGTTCAAACTTGTCAAAGAAGTTTTTATTCTGATGACAAATTTACAAATATTCCTTTGCATTTCTAATTATTCGTTATAACAACAACTATGCATCTATAGTAAAAATGAATGTTCTCCATTTTTGTATGAAAGTTTTAAATAAGAATAATTCCTTGAATTAAAAAGTTGTTTTTTCAAAACACACCCACATTAATGGCTATCGCGAGGAAGAGTGCGATCGAATTTACCATAAAACAGCGATCTATATTCAAGACGAATGTATCCACTTCTCTTGTATATCCGCAAGCAATCGCTCCGTAATTGGTTACAAAACCTTGATTATATGGGAGGTTACAAATTGCTTTTATCAAGTAAGACAAACGAAGAACCAAATTCAAAATAATCTTCTTGGCCTTCTGCATTATTGCAAAAATTCATTTGGGTTAAATCCATCTTTTACGCTTGAAACATGCTAAATTTTTTTCCAACAATGCAAATTTTGTAAGAAAACAGCAAGCTCTTAAGTCATTTAAATGCCAACTTCACTTAGGGATCGTCGAACCGTAGACCCAAAGGTCAACTCCGAAAAATGACGCAAGATTGCATACAGACCAGACCAACAGCGTCCTCAGTTTTTCTCTAGTTTCGTTGCGGTTATTACACTTTCGTGCTTCTGGACACCATTGTCGCGTAATTGCAGGAAATGTCAACATATGTTCGAGATGATAAAATTTAGCTGCATTTAAGTCTCATTTCGTCTATGCCACATGATTGTGTATAAAATTGAGATACTAAGGGACAGATTATATATTAGTAACAAAAATTTTTGCACAAGAATAACGTACTTTAATTTAACAATTACAATTATAAAAAAACATGTGCTGACGATTTTAAGATGCATAACTTTAAGATAGATTTACTAAAGAAATATGTGTAGTTCAAGAAAATTATATTTTTGTTGCATTTACATAAATCCATGAGATATTATTATCAGTATTATTCTATAAACACGGTAAAGTTACTTAAATTTTAGAAGAAAGTCGCACATTCAAAAATGTGAATGATAATTACAACGACTTACTGATAGTGCATTCCATTTTTCACGAACGTAGTTCTGACTTCTGCCTTTGGAAGTAACAGTAACTACATTCCACTATTAATTTAGAATACAAACCTAAAATTCCTAAGAAATATTTTGAAATCTGACATTAACATTGTAAATTGTGGAAAAAACTCTGAACGAGTGGAATTAATGATATAGTCATTTAGTTTTTTATGCGACTGGAAACAACTTATGTCGAAATTTAAAAAAGTATTTTAAAATATTTATTACAAAATCGCATTATTGTGATTTCTAAATTTCGAATTTATGTAAATCTTTTTTATCATAGTAATTTTCCGTTTTATTGAATATAATATTCTCTTCCATTAAAAAAGCCTAAACTAGCACATTGTGGAAATTCAAGAAAGATAAAAACCAAACCAGCATTTTTAACCACCTCGACTCCAGATGTGCACTTTTTCTGTACCTATTTTACCTGACATTCTGGATTCCCCATAGATTGTACGCAAGCCTTCGCGAACGAGCAGCTTGTCGTTACCCCTTAGCAGCGGCGCAATGAAAAAAAAAATGGCGAGCAGATCGAAAAGGCAACAATATAAAAACACAAGTCGCGTAAAACACAGTTGGAAAGTCAGTTAGGTAAGATGGCTTGCTGGCGGCTTTTGCATTGCCGCATGCGTTCTCGATTGCATCGAGAGCGATTCGCAATTTTTCAACGTGGGTTCCGGTGTGTATAGTCCCCCCCCCTCCTAAGAAGCACGTAAGTCGCCGACCGGTTTTGAGCGACACTCGAAAGCGGAATTTTATAAGCGCCCGGAGGAAGCTGACGAGGAAAAGAGTATCCGCGAAAGCCGCGCCGAGATGGACGATGAAAATTTGGAACAACAATCTAGAGGAGATTTAATAAGTTTGCAGAGCAGCAAGAGTGGATGGTTTAGTGGCTGATTTAGTGACTCCTGGTGGATGGAAGTCGTTACGGCCGGTAATGCGGGGATAAGGCAATTAATTTATTTGTGGCAGGTTGTGCTTTTCCTTGTCACGTGTAGTTACGATAAAATCAACAGAGCAGTTAAGTCGAGTAGCTATGATTTTCTAAGAATCCTTTTTAGGTATTAACGGTCTTATGGTTGTAATTAGTTATATAAGCTCCTTATTTGCGTCTATTATCTTCCTGTCTTCTAGTTTTCGCTTAAACTCTAAATATTAATTCGTTATCAACCTCGAAAAATGATTCTCTGCTTCGAATTAAAACGAATCAAAATTTTTCGAGCGAACAATACAATTACGTGAGTCAGATAATTTAAACGAGATCTCTCTTAATCGTGGAAGCTCAAGTGCCAGTCAAAATTTAATAACGAAAATTAATTGTTTCAAGAAGGTAAACCTCACCTGGTAATCCCATTGCTCCAGCTGAACATCCTCCGGATCCTCTCACGCTGCAATTCCTCGTCCTTGGTTGGCATTTTGATTATTGCTTAATATGGCACCTGTTCCCTCGGAACTGAATATACTTTGTACTATTCTTAATTGGCACAAGTCAATTATGCACCATAAGAACGGAATTCACCGCCTGATGCCGAGTCTTTTGTTCCGAATGGGCTCGACTATTCGCTCATTTTTGTCTCAAAATGTTCTGAAAAAACGAATTGCGTGAAAATACCAACTTACGGCTTCGCGAGTGATTATATATATTGATTTGTGCGTTGACCTAAAGGTAGGCCAACTTACTGTAGACTACGAAGGTGATTTTTGTTCAGCTCGATCTTTATTCATCGTAACTCCGCTAAATAGGAGACGAAAAAATACCAAACGAATAATCAAAATAACGTTCGTACCGTTAAATCGTTTAGAAAATGATCCGAAGTTAATCGGTTTACTGGACTTTTCGTGCGACAAAGAACTGCTTGCAAATAGTGTATATGTGCAGGAAGAAAGGAAGGATTACAGCGTCATTCATGCTCACATGCGTCACACATTCCTTGAAAGGAACCAAAGGAGGTGATTGTTTACGACAATTATGGAATGGAAAATATGGCTTGCCTTGCGTCACAATAACAACAGTACGTCGATTTTCTTGCTGACTTTACAGAAAAATGCTAGCTTCATAATCAGGACTCCATTACCCCGCGTTCATTCTGCTCGAAAGAAATTTCACGACTGAAAATATTGTCGCCGCAGTTTAATCCGAACTGGATTCCGGACGGAATGAGTAAAAAATAATTGGGTCTCCGAACTGACAAGAATATGATACGCCTCGAAACAGAAATTCTTGACAATTAAATAACACGCAAGTCACACTGTTCACCTCTTCGATGGCAAAAACTCCATTATAATTACTTATCTTCGGTATTGAGGACAAATCTTACTTTTTTGATATATTTAAAAAATAGGCCTTAAAAAAGCACTAAAGTCATAATGTATTCAAATGAAGTCTTTCCCGATTAAATTCCTTAAGAAGTCTAAAACTTTACCGCGCGTATTTTAAAAGCTTTAAAAGTTAACGCAAACCATGCCGAGATTATTATTTAATCAGTGGAAAAGCAGCGTAAATCGGCACCGACTCTCAAAGTGATCGAACAATTAGAAACTTCACCTAGATCCCCAAGCCACTTCGGTAGCAAAACGCGAAAGGAAAAAATCGCAATAATGCTCTCATCCACGAAATTTCTCCTCATTAACCGGTCCGACATTTTTGACTCATGCACCGGCGCGAGTGAAAGTATAAGCGAGGCACATGCCTGCCTGCCTGCCTGCCTGCCCGTTGAAAATTTCTTCGGCTCTCCTCGGCGCCGAAAATCGTCCCTCCGCAAACGGAATTATATTGTGGATCTCGGCCACGTGTGGCGAGAGTGCACTTTGCCGCCTATATATATAAGCGAGTTTTCTCCCGCCTCGCGCAGATTCCGCAGAGCCGAGAGAGAGAGAGAGAACGTATCCTTCAATGGAGACGACTCACCTTCGCGGCGCGCGGAGCCGCTGTTTACATACTCGCGGCCAAGATACACATATTTCTGCGGAGTCTCGGCGATTCCTTTGGTTAATGTGACGCTGCGCTTTTGCGCGCCGGAAAAGCCAGTCGCCGAGCTGCTTTTCAAGGCGGCCCGCGGAAGTTTGGAGAAGTTTTCTGTCATCGTCGGAGACGAGCGTTTATACGGCGGCTTGGTTTTCAATCCGAGACGTGGAATCTTAATGTGCGTTTATTTCCTTCTCGACTGCAGAGATTGGAGATATTTAAAATAGGAATATTGCGCAATATGATTTGGAATAGAATCTAGTGCTTTTAGAAACTGATTCGAATGAAAACGCTTATTTCTCTGTTTCGGTAAAGATATAATTAATTTTCCATGGTAGAAGGAATTCGTTAATTGTCCTTAACTGCCTTATTTAAAAAATGCATCTTAAAGTTTTGTTTGTGCTAAAATTTAAACTATTCTATTTACATCAATATTAAAATTATTTATCGGTGTACTGTGATTATATTTTCCAAAATTTCATTTGTGATTTCAGCTCAAAATATAGTACCTCGGTAATTTTGTTTTTTTTCCGACTCAACAATTGGATACACCTCTCATAAAGTACTTTTCAGCTGTATATATAATATGGTCCCGTCCTTAATTTCGGTAATTTATATAATGCGAGAGCCCCATTAATTTTCAAGGCTGTCGGGACGAAAACATTTCTCTCTTCACACGAATTTTCCCAAATACAGAAAAGCCGCTCTCCAACCGTACTCGGCAGAGCACCACAACCACAGAGACTCTCCAGAAAGCAGGCTTTAAACGCACTGCCCAAAACGAGCACCACAGCATCGAATCCCCAGCGTAAACAAATCCGGACGGTACGAACGGCGCACAGAACGTCCCGAAGCCTTTTCGCACTGATAAACAAAAATCACCTTCGCAGGTACTCTTGGTAATGGTTCGAGGCAAAGTACCGGGAGCCACTCGTGTGTACACGCAGGAGAGATAAGTGAGATCGAAGGTGGCCGCCCGAACGGCCTGAAAGTGATCCTCGCACTGCGAGACGAGAGCTCCGGGCGCGCAGGCTTAACCGACGCTCTCCGCCAGGCTCTCTCACGTGTGTGCCTCGGTGTAAGTGCGTATACATGTGGCGAGCGACGGAGTCACCGGTGATGGTTAAGGCGCTTCGACACTCGACGGACGACAGGTGGGAGCGGGAAGCGGACGCGGCGATGGGACTACATACTTGTTCGAAAAACGGTTTTGGTTTGTCGGGGTTATTGGGAAATTTTTTATTTTATAATGGTGATCGATTGTCGAGTGGACGCTGATGGGCTTCTATTTTGAGAGTTCTTTAGCGTTTTTGTAATTAACAGGTAATTATAGATGAACCGTTAAACTTATCAATTTCCTTTCGCAGAATTGAAATTTGAAATGTAATTTTTTGAAAAAAAGGTTAAGCTATTGCTTACTTCTTATGTAGAAGAAAATTTATTCTTTTAAAAATCTTATCAAGTGCGCATTGTTATACAAATATTATTCATATTTTCTGTTTAACTTATCGTACACACCCACGAAACACATTTTACTTATAAAAGAAGAAAACTATGGGAAGAATGAAGCATTTGCCATAAACGTGAAAAAATGTTTCAAACTATAATTAAAAAAAAAATATTTTGGAGGCAGACCTTCACTTTGTATTGTTAAAGGTGGGAAATGTGAATCATCATTGTCGGTACCGTCTGATAATTGTGATTTAAGGTAATTGAATATTATGACTTTCTTAAAGCACTTGATACTTTGATGGTGGTTGATGAATTAATTCATACCTGCGGTAGCCACTGTTCACTCACTTATTTCTACCGTTGGATTCGCGCATCAGTGGAAAATAAACCAAGTAAAATACTCATTGTAACAATGATCAATTACTTAAAATTCACATCGCTATTAGTATTTAAAAAATAGAATAAAAATCAAATCTCTGACAAAAAGTCAATTTATTTGTAGAAAATTTGCTAACAAACAGCTCGCGAAACCTGTCGCGGATAGAAATTCCACATTTCATCGATCCTTACCGTCGCTGCATCGATCGAGGCAGGTGGAGGCCGGGCCTTTTTCCTCGCCTTTTCGCTCGGGCAGACCTAACCGGTCCCACGTCCGACGCCGCTTTCACGCGCCTCTCCTTCCTCCTCTCGCGAGCGCGTCTATTAAATGCCCGCGCGGGACTTCCGACGAAGAAAGGCGGCCCATTTCCCCCACCGACTCCTACTGACCATCGGTCTCCTCGAGATTCGGCAGACGATTTTTGGATGCAGTTCGGATTTGGGATTTTTAATTCGGGCTTCATTGTAATGCCAGAAAGAGAATATTGTTGCTGCGGTGCAGGTGCAGATGTTGCAACCGATTCATGCGATTTATGTATGCGATTTTATTATTTTTTTAATTTAGTAGGTAAGATGATATTTTTAAGTTATTTAACTTTCAACTTCTGATTCAAAATGATAATTTAAAAAGAATATTTATGTTTATTATATCTGTTACTGGAAGAATTCTTTGAAAATGTTTATTTGTGCAGCTATTATGGAAATTTATCTCCACGATTTTTATATGGAAAAGCTTAATGCACTGATTAATTTTATGGCGTAAGTAATCGCATAGCTGTTTACAAAACGGTATTCATGTTTAGACGTAGAAAAAAGTATAGATCATTTGACTCATACAATTAGAATATTGTAGAAACATATTTGCGTAAATTTTTAAAATCTTTCAAAATAAATAGTGAAGATGTAAAACATGTTTTTTTTCCATTTATATTATTATGCTTCATCAATATTATTATATGCATTGATACTAACGCAATTTATATTTTTTCTAATCTGTTTTTTAATATTTTTTCATCTTATAAAATCACAAATTTAATTAACAGATTAAACAGATCATACGCGAAAATAAACTGCCTTTTCACGTTTTATGTATGTAGTATAATTAAAATAATTTTAAATAAAAACTAACAAAAACAAAAAAAAATAGTTTTGACCCAATTTCAAAATAGTTCTTCGAAAAGTGCCTACTATCTCTTTATACAGTTCCACTCATTAATCACAAATATTCGTTTTCTTTCATTTTCCACATTCTGCGGTGTAACTCAATCCATTCTAAGTTAATGTGTTACTCAACCATCGACATCGACATCCATTAATTTCCGAGTCGCAATGTGTAACTTTCATTTTCCTGCAACTTTTTGCTAACGAACTCTTCTGCATTCTACTTTTTATGTCCATATAGTTTTTCTTTCACCTTCACAGCGTTGCGACAACTCTAGTTCAACACGTGATGTCATTTTTTTTCAGTAAATCAATACCTACTCTCTGCGATCTATTCGGTAAAAAATGTTACGTAATACTCAGTACTTAACAATAAATTATTAGTAAAATACAGATTTTGAGCAAGGCAAAGCACCCAAAGTTTTGCATGCGCGGACGGAGACTTTCTCGTTGTCGGAAGTTCTACACGTCGACACCGTAAATTCTTATCCTCGCGATGCCGCCGTCCGGCGCTATGATGACTTTCACGTGGTTGACCTGTGCATTGCTTATCGCCGAGAAGGGTTTGCTCAATCCGTTGTTTTTGTTCGGCAGCAGCTGCAAATGAAATCGGAAGTTTGGTTATAAGCATTAGCTCCGGGGAAATTAAAACATATTTTCACTTCTTTTACGAGTTATGAAAATTATTTTTATTACGGAGAAAGTAATACTTTCTACAACATATTGTGTTCAAAATATGAAAATCAAAGTTCGTAAATTTTGAAGTCGAAGCGAGTAGTCATTAAAGTGACGTATGGCGCGATATATGATCCACATTTGTGTCCTCATTAGCCATAATCTTGTATTTTTGCGTAATTTACGTCGATATAACCGTGTAAATCAATATGTGAAAGTTACGAGATTCTGTCGTTTTGGTGTATATGTTATAAAGCTTACATAGGTTCTATAGCGTACCTTTGTTTTATCTAAAATACTACTCCAAGTCGCTGTTTTCAGATCTTGTTCAGGATGCAAATATGTACCCTCAATGATTATGCTTTCAGGGCAGTTTCCTTTAAAATGGGAAGTATCGACTTCAACGTTATTAATTACAACTGTCTTTTCCAATTGGAGTATGGCCCAGTCGTTGTTGTCTGGTTGCTACAAACGTATGCAAATGTCATTAAATGGCTTCCGCATAGGAGAAAGCACGTAAATCAATCAATAACTTCGTAAAGTATAACGATAAATGTACTACTCGATACTCTCACTTGTCTTATTTTCGACTATTAACTATCGATCCATCTCATTCCAAACGTCAAAGTTATTAGAAAGAAATTTAGTGTAAGGCAGTGAGTACTCAATAAATCACAAACCTTTTGGGTCCACTAACAAATGATTAGTAGACATACTATCTTTACTAATAAAAATCATCCATAAAAGGTTGTAGCTACAAGTAGCTTACCTTGGAGAATCCATTGACATCCAGCTCGATCTGAGGTGGTCTGTTGAGCTTTCTTGCAGTTTCCCAACCGTCAAACATACCAATGGACGGTGTAGGATTCAACAGAGCGTCTGGATGTCCGAAGTGTGCATTGCTGTATTCCACACATTTGCCACGAAGCTGTTTTGCGGTTCTGAGACCGTAAACACGCAGACGGGCTATACCACCATCGGGGAAGATGTTCACCCGCAAGTGAGTGTAAGCTCTGTCTTCTGTGTTTAGCTCGAAGTAGTGCCTGCGCGTGTCTGCCTCGCCTTTTTGAAGTGACGACATTGGAATTACTGTATCCCACGACTGAAACGAAGATTTTTTTTATTAGTTTACGAATGCAGTGAAGCAGTTATTCATGGAGATAGTATAATGAGAGATTTTGAAAAGTTTTTAGTAAACTTTTCGGATGTACTATTTGCCTTATCAGTACTCCAGAAATCTTTAAACATGAAGTAATTTTTTTTTTAATACCGTATTGTTTTAATCCTTACTTTCGAGTGCAACGATAACGAAAGATTGGATAGCGAATTTATCATATAACTGAAAATTGGTTATAAGGAACGAACAATGCTATAATTTTCTTAATTTAAAAGTGACTGAGGATTCATCAGATTATCTGTTACATTAGATATAATCAAATTTGATCAAATCAAATTTCAAAGTGATGGTTATAAAAAAAATGAAAAATACTAGCATTAAATGTGAATCAATTTACTTTTTTTAAATAATGAATTTTTGTAATGTATAATAAATATTTATTACTTCTGAATGAAGCGCTGCAACTTTATTTATATCTTCTTCATTAGCAGCTGTACCCATTCTATTCTCACGATTCTGTAATTCCTGGGTATCTGAAATAATTAATCAAAAATTAAACTAATCAGATCAGATAAGGAGCTGATTTTAAGCTAAAACTAATTTGTTGTATCTAAAATATAATGATTCTTCTCCAAAATTAATTAATTAGTCCAGTACGACGGGATTTTATCGAATATTTTAGAAATTTTTCGTCTGATAAATGAATAATTTTATAAAAAAAATAAATAATGAAGGTAAAAAAGAATCATCTTATCTTTATACCAAATATCGTAGCACTTGAGATTTTTACCTTGCCAATTTCCAGCCTGGATTGAAATCCTCGGCGCAAAATTTCCAGTGAAAAATGCTGTGTCGACACAGATACCGCGAAGAACGCAGGGACCAGATAGTGCAATTATCGTCCAGTCATGACCGGCGATTCTCTTGCGTTGTGTCTCCCAGCCATCCATCCACTTACCAAATTCGGTGTAGTCATTTGTCCATACTGGTTCCTCGACCTGATGTATACATAATGGATAGAAAATAAAATAATGTAATAATAATTCATTAAATCAAATGAATTTATAAAAATTGACATAATCGCACATTTGGTCATAAATAAATACTATATGTAGCAGGCTTGTAAAAAGAGAACCGGATATAAATGAAGTTAATCTCCAGACATGCAACAAATAATTATTAATTTAAAGCTTATCAAAAGCTAATTACATCTCTTAAACCAATTGAAATTATCTTTGCCATCGCAAAACTTGGTAATCTTAAATACTTAATCTTAAGGAAATTTTTAAATCCAAAATTAAACATTATTTAAGTAACAAGATTTACGACAGACCTTGATACCGAAGTTCAATGGATGATCGTTGAAAAAAAGCCACGATTTCAGAACAAACCGGAATAAATAATTTATCAACAAAGTTATTTCTGTTTTAATGAATTTACTGCATTAGTAATTACTTGAATAAAAAACTTTATTGCGATTACATATCTTATCTATTTTTAACGATTTAACACAAATCATTCACGTGTACTTATTTTATACTATACACTATATTATTTTATATTATACTAAATGTACTAAATGTATTTGATATATATACTAAATTGCATTAATTTTAATACATGAAATATAATACAAGAGAAAGATAAAAATATCTTAGTCTCACCTTCAGGAGATTTTCGGCAACCGCAAAAAAGTCATCAGTGGCGAACAGTACTTTTCCACCATTCTAAAAATAAAAGTTGTAAATCACTTAGTTGGCATAGCTAAACTTTCAAAATGATCGTAAAGGATTCTTTAATTGTTAGTACTTTTTAAAAGACGTAAAGTACTTTGATTCAATGCAAGTTACCAGTTTAAAGAATTAAAACTTTAATTAAATTACCAATTGTTTATTAATGTAAATTTCATAAATAGTCTTCTCGCACTGCATAATTTGAATCTAATGCACATTAAAAAACATGTTTATTTATAAAAGCATAAGACCATCAGTCTTCCATTCAAACGCAGCCATAAATTTGGCAATAAAATTCGAACCTCCTGCAGTAGGAGGGGATAAACGAGCTTCAAGTGCGCTCCAGAGTTAACTGTAAAATGAAAGTGCAGCATAACTTCAATGTTCGGCAGTTATCCGCGTTCAAGAAAATAACTTTCGAATCCTTCGATAGCCGTGATCGTCTAGTGGTTAGGACCCTACGTTGTGGCCGTAGTAACCCAGGTTCGAATCCTGGTCACGGCAATGTGCAAGTCACATTGTCACGGCGAAGGTTTTTTTTATTTTCATCCCTTCGATACCGGCACTACTTGCTCTGCTTTCTTCAAGTTCCAGTGCACATTTTTCTTATTTTAATATTTTTAAATATTTATTTTAGATATTTTAAACTGATGCTGATCTGAACTAACCAAGAAAATACTATTTTTAGATTATAAAAATGAAAAAAAAAATTTACTATTAATAAACAAAATTTAGTAGCAATAATTAATTGAATTATTATAACAATTTTATTTCAATGTAATTCAAAATAAATACTATATTTAAAAGTAGCTTTATATTTTTTAAGATTCGAATTGTATTTAAATTAAATTAACAAAGTAAAACTTTTCCAGAGCTATTAAGTTTCAAAAATATATAAGTTACTATGAATTTAATTAATAAATAAAATAATGTGAATCAATATTGTTAATATTGTTTAAAAAAATAAAACCAACAACTTATTTGATAAAACACGCAGCTGAGAATAAGTTGAAAAAAAAAATACATTCCAATGATAATTATTAAAAAAAAAAAAAGAAAAAATACAATAATGAAACGTTTAACATTCCATCTACGTGTCCGTAAAAAATAATAACTTAAAATAACAATGGATTACTCCGTATTTGTGTTTCGTTGCAGGTGCTCAAAACCACGAAGATTCGCGAAGCGAACCAGTTTTCCTTCAGAAAATCATACGTCGCGCGCAACGTGTAATCAGCTCGCGCGCATAATGCATATGGAGCAAGAAGGAGAGAAAAAAAGTGAGACGAGAGCTCGAAGGTCCCACGGTTTTTTTAATCTCGTCTTGCTCGCTTTTGGAATTTGTGTGAAACGGAGATACTTAAAATATTTCGGACTCGCGGAGATTAGATATTACTGAAATTCGATTGATATTGGCTTTTCGATATGTGAATGAATATTAATTGTATTTAAATGACCAACTATATTTTATTTAGTGAGGTATAAATTAATACGCAAATTAATATTGCTCATTTTCATGCAGTTAATTTGTTTAGTTCACATGCGATTTTTTTATTAATTACAGGTCCAGTAAAAATTCATAAGTGCATTCAAATTTTTTCTGCAAAATTGGTCACATCCTTTCGATAGCTGAATTTATTTCTGTTACTACTTTATTAGTTGTGATAAAACAATAGTGATAACTTAAATCATTTAATCTTTATGAAACATAGCTTAGTTATCAAAATTGTACTTAACACGTTAATAATTTTTATCTGAAAGATGGCATGATTTCGTCAAATCGTAATTTTATAGAAACTGAATCATTATTTTACTTTCTATATCTGATTTCATTAACCTATTAATGTATTATATATAGTACTTCTTAATAAAAATTAATGTTAATATATTTAAAAAATCTATACTATTAAAATAGTGTACATAAAAGTGGCATGACATTAAACTCTATAGACATAGTGTATCAGGCTGGAATTCTTTCCAAATCATGACTTTTTAGATTTTAAACTTTAGTTTTTAGAATTTAAATTTTAGTTTTTAAATTTTTATTAAAACGTTTGAGCAAAATTCATTAATATTTACCTCTACTGAAGACACTTCTTCAAACTCATGAACAAACTTTGGCACCTTTTGCATTTTTCCAGAAACAACCATCTAAATGAATAAATTCGATCTACTGTTGACTGGACTCACGGTTCAAAACAATTCGCAACACTGTTTGTCTTGCTTATGTTCAAATGCGCCAATTTCATCGAACTGAGGCGATTGAACTGCGCGATCCCTTATATGTATAGCCGAATGGTGTGTTATCTTTCGTTATAAAACTCAATACTGACGCATTGTTTGTTTATCTCCGTAGCTCTTTTTGACTTTCCGTCTTCAGACGATTCTTGGGTCCCTCCGAGATAATGCAAGCGTCTCGTTTTATTCACGATAATGCAACTTTGTCTCGTCGTGAAATTGTGTGCACAGTGATATAAGTCTGATATAAATAATTATCATTAATCAAAAATAACGAGAACTTGTAATCAACATTCTAGAGACTGATTGATTTCTGAAATTTGTAACTGGAAAAGAAAAATGTTTTATAATAACGAAATGTAGTACAACAGAATTCTTTTAATAACTAATTATTCAAACTGGTTATTATGGTAACGTAGCAATTATGATAAGTACAATGCGTTTTACGAAATAGAGAAGTTCTAAACATGTTTTCCTACCAAAGGTATCTAAAGAATGATACGCAAGCATCCGAGTCAAAGAAAAACAAATACAAAAAGACATGCAATGAATTAATTTCATTAAAAAATAGTTATGTAAATTCATCCTGAAATTTACCTGTATCCGATTAAAATTAAACCGGATTGTGGATGAGATATCGAATTGCACCAATTAGAAAAAGTCGTACTCATCTCTGCTTCCATCGTGTGTACAATAATCTTATCATCGCGTAATTCGCGTCACTATCTTCATCTATACAATGTTTTTATGATAAGAGTGATTGCCATAATGTAATCTAATGACTGGAAAAAATCCGGATATATACAAAGGCTTGAAATTGGTGTGGAAAAATTCTTCATTTATTCATGATAACTCAGTTGCTTGATGACACTTTGGTGTACTTTAGATGCCGCATACTCAAACTTCGTAGTTGCTAAACAATATCATAATATCGTATGATCAACCATTCACGAAATACTCAGTATGCAATCTGATTTTACGTAACTATTTTGGATGCTCCAGAATAAGTGCTTTGCCAATCGATTATTTATGTGATTTTACAGTAATTAAAGATCGAATCACAGGAATCTCGTCGTAGGTGGTCTGTTTATTTGCCTGGTATGTTTTGACATACTTAGATGAATAGTCTTTTTCATTTATAAATGTTTTTAGTTAAAATTGGAATGGAAAATATTATATCATATATCATATTACATTTCCCAATCTTCAGTTCTCAAAAGTTTGGAATATTTTTCGATTTATGAAATATTTATTACAATCATTTTCGGTTGTAAATTTTAAGCAATTTGACGTTGAAATAAAAAAATTATCTTAATCTATATTGGCTTATAATACTTCTAGGAAAAATAAATGTAATACTCATCTATAATATTTAGTATAATAATAAGGTACGAAAATATTATAGTTCATCCGAATATAGTTTTACTAGAATAAATTATAGTTTAATTATAATTTTTATTTAGAATCACTCGCTATAATTTTTTTTCATAGGGGATATTAATTAGAAAAGTTTTTAGCGAGTTCTTAAAAGATTTAAAAACAATTCTCCTGTACGTGTTACACTTATGCATATTCAATTTATTTATAATACAAAAATAAAAAAGCAAACTTCTATCTTTACATTACAGGAATATACAGTCTTACGTTAATTACATCAGATTAGATCTCTTATGATCTTGATCATCAACCTCACAGTATCTGCATCAGTCACAGCTCTTCCCCCATTCGACCCTACCAACGCATTATCAGCCGGATATACCCTTTTCGCAGATGCGTGAAGTTCTTTGACCTTACCCTCATCCCGTATCTTTTTGATGTTCGTCGTAGAGATTCCAGCACCGGGCATAATAATAATTTTACCCTGGGCCTCTTCTACCAACTTGGTGATGAGCTCGAGACCCTCCTCGGCAGTCTTCTTCTGACCGGAGGTCAAGATTCTGGCAAAACCCAGCTCGCGAATCTTCTTCATCGCGGCGATCGGATCGGCCGTGACGTCAAAAGCGCGGTGGAAAGTCACGGGAATGGGCTTGGCCGCCTCGATGACTTTCTTGCAGGCCTCTTCGTCGACTTCGCCGCCGCGCGTCAGAGCGCCGAATACGAATCCGTCCACTGCGATTTCCTTGAAGCTTTTGACATCGTCCACCATAGAGGCTGTTGCAAAGTCACAATTAATCATCAGAATCAATATTTTAACTTATTTTTGGGCTTTTTACAGCACGTAGATTTTTAAGAATAATAAATACTCTTTCCGCGACGAATAATATTTTAAAACCTTACCCACTTCATCTACTTCATAAACAAAGTCTCCTCCTCGAAGTCGAATCATGATAAATACTGGAACTGGCGACATCATTTGTACCATCCTGGTCAATCCAAAGCTTGGAGTCAGGCCACCCTCGGACAGGGCACTGCACAGTTCCAAGCGATTTGCACCACCTGCAATCGCGCAGACGATAGACTCTAAGCAGTCCACGCATACTTCCAGCTAAAAGACGTAGAATGTTTTTTCAAATGATAATTATTTATTGAAAATAAAAGTTAAATAAATATAATTTAAGCATGAAAATATATATAAATACTAACAGTTTACGTTTAAAATAAGTTATTTTTAGAAAGTTTATTTAAGTGCTTTGAAAATAGTATGATTTCATACAGTACAAACAACGACAAATAAAACAATAGGAAATAGAAAACAAATGGAATGCGACATGAAATAACTAAATAAAAAAAATAAATAAATAAAATAAAAAAAGAAACAAAAATACCATTGCACAACATATAAAATATTTATAATATATAAGATTTTATTTTTGATAAATTGGCGCTATTATTTTATTAATTCCTCGTGCTCTTTTATTTATGCTTATTCTTTCATACGCGCGCATTCAAAGCGATATTTAATTTCAAAATACGCGGCTTCAACTAAGCAATTGACGAGCATGCGCACGTCAGTCGTCGACTCAGCTGGCCCTGGCCGCCGGCGGCGGTGAGCGCGATACTGCCTCGCAATATATAACCTTAAATTCAGCTCGTTTGTTAAAGCTATACAAAAAATATTGATAATTTGGCTTAAATTTAAGATGCGGGTAGTAAATATTTGTACTCACCACATATGGGCACGACGCAGACATAATTAAATGTCTTCTAAAGAAATGTTAATCTTTAAAAGTGGGGATTCAAAATAC
This sequence comes from Ormyrus pomaceus, assembly GCA_900474385.1. Taxonomy (NCBI): domain Eukaryota; kingdom Metazoa; phylum Arthropoda; class Insecta; order Hymenoptera; family Ormyridae; genus Ormyrus; species Ormyrus pomaceus. The sequence continues at coordinate 78,754 of UCOM01000441.1, forward strand.
GTAGACCGCCACCGCGGTAGAAGAACAAGTGGTACGTACGGCACTAGCGATTAGAAAGAAGGTAGATCGAATGTAACCAAGAATAGGAATACAGTGTTCGGTTTAAATTTTATTGTATTAAATCTATTTACAATAGTAATAGTTCATTAATTTTCCTAAGAAAATAGACACTGTTTATATTGAAAAACAATGCTTTATAATTATAATATACTTTACTTTAATTGATATTGTCAAAAATTGTTAATATAATAATTTTTCATATCTACAAAAATTTTTTTTTAAATTCTTCGATTAAGCACTTTCAATTCCTCTGGAGGTTCGTAATAAATTGAAGGACGAATAAGAAATTCTTAAAATCTGAAAAATACGTAAAACTGCATTAAAGCTAATATTAAATTATTTTTCAAAATAACGTTTTAATGAAATAGTTGAGTAAAATTTAATTTTAGATTTTTGTATGTAAATAATTTTTTTGTAAATTTTAGTCAACATTTATACTGACGTTGACATAAGTATCAAGTGACAAGACGATAAAATTAAAGCATGACACGATAATAGGCCTCCTAGTCCGACGTATAACGAAGAGAATCATCTTCCACGATTTTATGTTCAACAAAGTCCACTCCATCTTGTACACCTCAATAGCAAATTCGGTGCTCTAAGAAAGGAAGAATCTTTAATTTGTATTTGACATTGAATACTCAAATTGTGATAAAATTCTACATTACTTTTAAAGTCACTTCATTTCCGAACCAGCAGTACAAAAAGAATTCTGTTAACATGCTTACTATGTAACCCAAGACCATAAAAAAGTCAAAATTGCCAGGGTCTTTCAAAGAGAGTTGATATATGCTAACAGTTATAACTGCTGCACTTATACAAAACTGAACTAATATTACGAAACTAAAAGTTTTCAAAATCTCGTTTACATACCTGTAAATTGCAATTATAATTTATTTGTGCATCTTAAATATTTGTACTAAAATGTATACTTTCTCGAAGATGTGATTATGATGCTTAATATATTGATTCAGCATTCGTCTCTCCACCTTCTCAAGACTGCTGTCAGACATTTTCGATCTGGCATCGTCGATGATTCTCGGCAATTTCCTAAATCGATAACTCAGTATCTCGAGCTGGGCACAAGCCTGCATCATGAATCCCGTAACAATAGTGTCATTAGCTACACTCACAGAGCTGCAGGTGAACAGACCCAAACCTTGATGAAGGAACGACATCCAGTAGCGCAACTGAGTTTCCAATGTGTAAGGTAGCCAGGTGTTGAACGGTAAAGCACGTTGATCGGAATGTTGCAGAAATGGAACCGCTAGCATTGTAAAGACGTTCATATAGACGAGCATCAAACAGATCACTGTAACGTATCTACTTTGATCGTGGAGAGTAAGAAATCTATTTGCTGCACTTGCATGAAACGATTCGAATTTCGAATAATGAACATTTTATTGGTACGAAATGTGCAAGAGTATTAAGTGCCTTTCTTATAAGGTTTTAATGTGTTTTTATTGTTAGACATTAAATTTTATAAATATTGTATGTTGTGAATATTATTAAATTTTATATTACTTATAATGTCTAATAATAAAATATAAAAAAAATACGTAAAAGTAAATAAATGAGTTAAATATATACACGAATTCGGTGGATTAATATGATAATATTTAAAATACAAAATTAATTCAGAACCTGTTTACATCATCAAATTTCCTTTGAATATCTAATTCGCCTCTTGATTTTGGAATGCAACATTCTTTAAGCAACATGTTGCCTAAATTATTCATACTCTTCTTTTGTATCAAAAAAGCAACAGCTTTATAACATACGGCAGACGTTGTCAATAAAAGAAATAAAGTATCCGACATTTTATGAAATTTAATACTGTGTAAGATGACTTGTATAAGTTCTGAGCCAACAAACGAGTACATTATCAATAAAACAGTAAATGAAAGAAAATTGTAAAGAAAGCTTTGCCATTTAGACAAATTTTTTGGCTTCCAAATGCCAAAGTATTTTAAAACGGTAAAAGGAACTGACAAATTATCCATTTTTCAACTTTTATTTGATATCATTTTTGAAATTGGAAAAGAAGGTACAATCGGACGAAGACCAGAGAAAGAACTG
>UCOM01000442.1:0-80723 GCA_900474385.1 Ormyrus pomaceus
CGCAGCGCAGCAAAGTACGGAGGAAGAGAAGGAGGCTGAGGAAGACGAAGAAAAGGCGTTACCGAGAGAAATGTTTACGAAACATTTCCCCGGTATTTAAGTGCGCCCTCAAGCGCGCACTGTCGGAAGTGTAAATTGTACTTTTCCATACTTTTCTGTATTTTTCTGTACAATTCTGTACATTTCTTTACAGTTTGGGCACTTATTAGACTTTCTGTATGTTCTGTACCTTCGGCGGGGCATATCGAGGTCTTTTTATCAAAGTCTTTTTTCCCCGACGGGGAAAAAAGACTTTGATTAAAAGACTGTTTTCCATAGTCTCTTTTTCTCTTTAAAGTTCAAATAAAAATTCGACAGCTTTAATAATTAAAACTAATGAAATTCATTAAAAACTAACAGTGTACATTATTATTCTATACAATTGTTTGTAGACAAACAAAGTGGAATTCAGTAACAGTACTGATATCTGAAGTTATTATAGCAGAAAGCCAACGACTGATAAAATAACTTTCTGCAATCCGTTGCCTCCAACCTTGAGCGCAAACTAAAATAAAGTTTTGATTCAACCCTCCCAAGATGGGGACATATTTATATGCTTCATTTATGTATTTCTATTTTATAATTTCACTAACGATCTACTATCCTGATTGGGTTGCTCTTTTAATTTCATTAAAAATTCAGTATATTAATATAAAACTACTAGAAAAATGTAATATTTTAAAGATAGAACATATAAGTATGTCCCTTATTCCGAAAGGATTAATGCTTGTTGTTCATTGTGAGTTTTATTAACATTTACTAGTGCAGTCAATCGTCCAACCCTGGTACGTGTATTTTATTCTGTTTTATTTATTATTCACTTCGAGGCTCGTAAATTGATTAAAACTAGAGACTTTAGTTAAAAAGTTTGTTAGTTTAACAAAAAAGTTTTTCATGGATTCAGAAGCCAAGAAACTTAAAATTTGAGCGTAAATTTTTGTCATTTTCTTTACTCATCCAAGATCTAAATCTATTTTTAGTTGAAAAAAAATCTGAAATTTTTACTCGCTATCAAGGCAAACAGAGTTGCTGAAGCCTATTTAAATTAAAAGATCTAATATCCCATAATCTCTACAGAAACTATTAATTATCCTGCACTTTAGTTCCGCGGTCGAAGTGGACCACAGAATCTACAGCTTTCACTGATTGGCTGGAGTGCAGCTGAAGAACCGCGGGACTTTAGAACGAATAATGGCACAAGTAAGAAATAATTTCCAATCAAATATTAAGGACAAGCTAAAAAAAAAAAAAAATTTGCTACCAACAAAACAAAACCAAAAGCACCCGCAACATACACTAGTAACAGTAAGCGGTAAGACACGCCAACAAGGCAGAAAACTCGCTTTCCCGAGCCCCCGAAGCTTCTCCCCCAAGAGCCGCGCTCCGAAACACCGTTCGACACCAGTCGGTGCGGCGAAAGCCACGGGGGCCGCCGATCGATAGCCGGCCGGAGTGCGCAGTCGCCCGTCGTCCGGGGGGAGCATCGCGTATCGTGCGCAGTTCTGCTCCGGCACTCTCCGCGGCGGACTCCCAGCGGAAGGCGCGCGCCGTTCCTCGACCCAACGACCCGACGATGAGACAGGCAGCCAGCGCAGCGGACCGCGGCCGAGTCGGGGCTTCGGATTAGGACGGCGGAGGAGTGCTCGAGAGGCTTGTTTTTGGGGGTAAGTCCCCGGACGAGGGAAGGAGAATCGGGGTTTCGGAGTGTGCGAGGTTTATTGGTTACGTGTTTCTTAGTGGGGGGTGTGTTGTCGTACCAGCCCAGGTCAGTAGGAGAGTCAATCGTTTCGAGGGATGCTTTTTTCGTGATTTGTAGGGAAAGAATAGTTTAAAAAACAGATATTTAATTGAACGGATCTTTATTTATTTAGGATTATAAAGTATGAAAAGTGGAAGTAAAAAGTATAATGAAAGTAACAGGGGATTCAGTGATTCAGCCTCATTTCCAGTTGCATTTACTTAAATCTTTGAATCACATTTTCCACTGATTTAAGTTATGTTTGAGCTGAAAGTGTAGAATAATATTTTACCCTTTAAAATTATCAAGTAACACCGGTTGTTATTGATTCGAAAAAGAAACGTACTCTAATAAAAAGGGTACTCTGCTTATCGAGGCGTTTAATCTTAAAATGTACTTAAAAAAAAGTCGAATAATGAAAAAAAAAATTATTCAAATACAAGTGTTTCATAAGCTTTTTATATTCATTCTTTCTCGAAAAAAAATCATTTTTAAAACCAGGTCAAAAGTAAAATGTCTTTTTTTACTTTTGACCTTGTTTTGAAAACAGCTTTTGAAATGAATAAAATCCTTTTTAACTTTACTGCGGATCATTTACATTGAACTCGTCTAAAAATTAACTAAAAACTATTATTACAAAACAATCGAAAACTCCCTTTAACCATCCACTTTGCACAGAATACGAAAAGAATACAATTCCCGATCGACAAGTGTGCACCTATTCAAACTTTCAAAAAGCTCTCTCCTTTGTTTCGATAATGCACTTCAGTGCCAAAAATGAAAGCGACCCCTAACCTCTCCCTCCCGGTGAACCTCGATTTTGCTACGAAGATGCTTTTGCTATTTTTCTACGTTTTTTACTTACCCGCGAGGAGGAATGTTCGCACGTCTCACTTGAACCGCTTCCAGGAGCGCCAGGCGCGACCGAGCCGGTCAGAATGGACGGGGCCAATCTGGGCTACTCCTACCATCTGCCCTCCGGCGGCTGGAACTTCAAGATCCGCAATGCACTGTCACAGTGCAGCGACATTTTCAGCGAGTTCAACAAGTACATCGCGCCCGCTTATCATCACGACCGATGCGAAAGGTAATAAGAGGCTTTGGGTCGTGTTTTGAGATTGAAATGTTGGTTAGGGACCGATTCCGACTTTGAACTGAATTTAGAAATATATGTACAACTTTGATCTTTTGATGTTTTGATTGTCAGAAAGTTGGAACGTTTCTCCGCTTTTTTTTTTTTTTTTTTTTTAATACGGAAGATCATTTTTAGCTTTATTTACATGTTTTTATGAGAAATTTACAAGGGAAATAAGAACAGGAAGAGTAAAGTTTAATTTACTTTTTTGGTTTTTGAAAGCTCGATTTTTAGATCCACCGTTGATACTTTGCGCGTCTTATACTTTCAGAAAATGTTCTCGGAAACAACATCAGAAAGTAACGCGTCCTCAAAAACAATTTTAAGCGACAGTCGGAACAGTGAAATGCCTTCATTTGTTAAGACTCCCGTTTAACATTTAATATTTTAATAAATAATATATATTTTACCAGGTCAGTGACTATGCGACTGTACTCAATGCACAAAAGGGAATTCGTAATGGTCGTATTGGCATTCTTTGCTTGCTTCGGACTGGCAGTGTTTATCGGCCTTGCCGGTCAGTAGAAAATCTGTTCAGCAAATCTCTCTAACTTTAAACCTTCTGCAAAATTTTTTTTCAACGCAATTACATCGTTCTAGGACCTCCAATCACGCTGACGGAGGACTACACGGCGCGCGTAAATGCAAGCGAAATGGCCACGGGGCCGTTTATCATGGACACGCCGCCGTTATCTACTTACAGTCAACAGCTGTGGCTGATTGCCAAGTTGTCGACGCATAATAACGATGGTATGGGAAAATTCACGTTTCATTTTTGCCCCGAGACTTCTGCGTTCTGATTGCGCGGCATTTTTTTTTTAGACGAGAGGTACGATAAAAGCTTCCAAGTGAGCGTCTCCATTGACGGTATAACCGTCGAGCGCAAGATTGAACACGTTTGGAGCCCTGAAAACGGCCAGAACAGGTATAATATTCTTTTACTTTCCACGTAAAAGTAAAAGAACGTTTTAGCGAAATTCATTTTCATTTATCTTAAAAGGGGGTTTTTACTAAAAGATTTACCAAATGATTTTCAACAAGTTAACGGGAATTTCAACGTTTTAGAACGAGGCATTTGAAATGCGAAAGGCAAAATTGTGAAGAGATCGTAGTGGCACACCTTGGATTTCTGGAATACGGACACTACATAATTACAATCCGTTTCTTTGGTCTGGAGAGCTTCCATCAACGCTACACAATTCGAGATCTTACATTCTACGTCAGTAAGCAGTAATAAAAAAAGAACATTCCACGCGTGTTTTCCAAATCCAAATTCATATTTAAATTTGTTTTTTTATTTGACTTATAGTTCAAGCATTACAATCCAGGCTTTACGCAAATAGAAATATGGTTTAGACTAATTTTCCTCTTGTTCACGTTCATTGTAACGGTGAGTATTTACAGTTTTTATGAAAATTATTTTTGATTATTATGAATGCATAAAAATATTAATTTAGGTCTCTTTTGAAGACAGTTCGAAACAGAAAAACGATTTTTGTTGTATGTGTTCATAAGCTGAAATTTTTTTACTTATTTTATTTTTTAATCTTATCTTAAAATATCCCAAACGTATATTTTTAACAATATTATAATACAATAATAATCAATTTTTCTAGTGCTGGTTCGGTAATTCTTTAAGAAAGTATCCCGTTCAAGACTGGTCAATAGAGCAAAAATGGATTTCAGTTTTGCTGCCTCTACTGATACTTTACAATAGTTAGTAAAAGATCATTCTCATTGTTAAAAAATTATATCACAAAAAGTAACAAATCGTTTCTCTCAGATCCCTTGTTTCCAACAACATTTCTGCTCAATTCTTGGCTGCCAGGAATGATTGACGCGATTCTTCAGACAACCTTTTTGTGCGCCATATTGATGTTTTGGCTCTGCGTTTATCACGGACTGAGACAGGTATTGTTAAATAAAATATTTTACGCGCGTACGTCTATTTTTAATTAATTTAATGAAATTTTTTTCAGAACGAAAGACGGATATTAACGTTTTACTTGCCAAAAATATTGATCGTGGGATCTCTGTGGTGTGCGGCTCTTATTTTAGCAACGTGGCTAAGATGGTCTGAACTGGAAGATCCTACTTACAATTACGTGCTTGATACATCCAATTATTATGTGAGTACTAATGAGTTTACTCGAAAATAGCTGAAATATAATTGTTCTTATAATTTATTTAATTATATTTTTTTGTAGCTATGGGAAAAAATTTTAAATTTAAGAAATACTTTTTTAATAACCACATAAAATTTTATAAAAAGCTTTCTATAATGATAAATTATTGCGAAATTTTGAAGTTTTCTCCAGAATGTAAGATTTTGGGTTAATACAAATCAAGAACATTTTTAATGATTCCTTTTAAATTAATTTTAAAATAATTCAGCACCTATATTTTTTTTAAATAATAAACTTTACTTGAAGTTTTATACCATTTTTCTTGAGATTTTTGCAATTTTTTTGTAAATATATTTATACTTTACATTGTAATTATTAAAAATACCTTATTAACTAACAAAAACTAACAAAATAACTTGCTTAATATCACGAGCTCATTAATGTATAAACTTTTTTTCTTTCGTCAGGGATTTAAAGTGTTCTTCTTCTCAGTCGGCGGAAGCTACATCGCATATCTCTTACTATTAATTCTACGAGCGTACAGCGAACTACGTTCCATGCCGTATTTCGGTAATTCTTTTTTGTTTGCCAATTTTTCATTTGATTTCACAAATACTTTTCACTCTCCTGCCTCTTTAGATCTTCGACTGAGGTTCTTGACATTATTCGTTGCGATCGTAATTGGAGTATCGTCGCTGGTGACAGCGCGACAGTTTGGAGCTGGAGTGCTTGAGGACAGCTTTGCTTCCCGACTATCGACGCACTACAGAACGTCAGCCCAGTTCATGGCCCTTTACGGACTTCTTAATTTCTATCTGTACACAATGGCGTACGTGTATTCTCCTGGAGTACAGCAAGTTTACGGTCAACGTAAGAATACTTTACTGATGTTTAACATTTAAGGACGTGGTTAAGCTATACTTCATAAAAAAAGGAGTCCAATTTGAAAAATATTACGTTTTTTAATATAAATTGAAAGAATCATAAAAAAGTAATTGAATTTGAATGGGCATTTGAAAAGAAATATTCTATTTTTGATGTAATATTTTCAATTTTACTAATTAAATATTAAAAAATGAAAAAGTAATAATAATAATAGGTAATTTGTTTGATTAAAAGCATAATGAATGGTTTATTGATATAAAATTAATTCTAGTTGCACATCAAATATTTTCACTATTTCATAATACTCAATCTAAAAATAAAAAAATACAACTTATTTAAAAAAAATGTCAATATAAATTAATTAAAAAACAATTTATTTTATTTATACTTCTTCGAATTTGCTTTCAGATTCCTCAATTACGAAGGACAATCCTTCATTTTCCATGATAAACGATTCCGACGAGGAAGTGATCTACGGTTCCGACGAGGACAGCAGGCGACCTTTAACGAGAGCACCTCGAAACACGGACGATAGCGATTGAGACGAGAGAGCATTTCGATATTACACTCGGAGTAAGGAAAGACAATGGCTGGATGGTCAATAATTGGCGCGACAGACTATTTGTATGTTCAAGACGATTGTCGATTTATTTGTTATTTGATATGCAGATACTTTTTTACGTGTGATTTTCGATGTAAGATTTAACGACAGAAAATGTAAATATATTTATTATATGTATTATTAAAAGATATTATGTATAATTGATATTTTTTATTGTTAATTATATAATACGTTTTATGTTAGTTTATGATTTTAATTAAATATGAAATGGTACACCGTGCCACAACACTTGCTGTACGTCTTGAGGGTCCTCGAAATTAACTCGATCTCAATTGTCATCCTCATTAGAAAACAAAATTACTTACACTGCATGTTCCAATGAGTGGACTAAACGGCCCTTTTCAATGAACGCGGGACGGGTGGGAACTGGGAAATTATTAGAAACCAAAGCAGTGTTCAGTCCATTTTGCATAAATTAAGGGGTCGTTGCACCTTTAAAAGTGTCCCCTTCAAATTATCCGTAAAAATGTAATTAAATGAATGATACATTCATATGTTATTTTTATAATATATGTATTAAATTTTTTATCATCAAAAGAGCCCTTTTTTTGTCCATGTTTTTTTTTCTTATTCTACGCGATGGTAGGGGTTTTAGAATTTTATATACACCATGAACGCCCTTCTTTATGATTTAATTCTTTTCAAATTTAAGAATCGCATGGATTAGAATGTTATAAATTCTAGGCAAAACCATGAACCATAAGTACATCGTCCTTTTTCAGATAAGCGAGTGCACAAAATGTTTCTAGTGTGAGTGTTGATCTCGCTCTACTATTTTTTAAAATGTAAAACATAACTTTTTCGCGTTTTTTCCTTAAAGTAACCGGCATACCTGTGATTCCCATCACCTTCGATGAGGCGCACTTAACCGGCGACTGTATACGTGATACTTTAATCAATCCGTCGCTGTTAAACACCGTATGGGAGCACAAATAGAACGACATTGAATAAGATTAAAAAAAATACATAATAATCAGGTAAAATAATTACTACTGGCTTTTTTTCTGTTAAGATAATTTTAGTTTTTTAAAACCGATTTAAAAACTGATGTTTCGACCTGAATCGAGATTTTTTTCATGGCATTTAAAACAAATACAAAGATAATAGTTAAAAGTTTTAGACTATCAAAAATAGTAATAAAAACGCACTCAAAACTCATTAATAATTCTAAAGACCAATCAGTAGTAGGTTATTTCATCTGATTACAAAAAGTTACTGTCTTTAGTCTCATCTCTATTAATTATAATTAATAATGTGTAGAAACCCGCATTCTGACCTATATGCAGGGGGTCTCCAAATTAAGCTGTCTGCACCATTTTTCCGCAAATTGCAATGGTCCAGATCATAGGTAATCTTGTGATGTAAACAGATGTAAGGAGATAATATCAAAGGTAAGGTATTGGAGGTCTTTTAAAAACAGTTTGTCATACCAGTTCACCCGAAAAATTTATCAGACCAGAAGAACTGATCTAATAAATTCTTTATCAGACAAATTTGACATCAAGCTCTATATTTCTAAACAGGTACTGGAAACATTCACGAGAATGTATCCATATCAACGATTTAGATGTGTTGCAAAATATAGGCTCTCAATGATATATTCATTAATGTAACGCTAAAATGGGTTATCGTATCAGCAGCATCTAAAATAGCAGCTGCATTGTATACGTCAGAGGTGACTCTGAAACTACATTTCGACTGCGAAAAATCTTAATACACGCAGAAGTCCCAGAATATGACTTCCGCAATATTTTATGTTTAGCCAAAATTTCAATTTATTTACTTATGCGCAAATAAATTATAATTACAACATCTATCGCTTTGTTCTGAATAAATATACGATGTTTTCTGTTAAAAAATGTATAAGAAATCGAAAAAATTGAAAAATCTGTACGGCTTTACTATATGATAATAATTCAATTTATATAAAATGTAAAAAATGAGAAAAACACAGTTTTCTCTTTAAATGAATTTGACGATTGAAAAAACTCCTGGCGTGTAGAGGCAAAATGAACTTTATTTTTGTATTCTACGTACAAAAATACGATAAAAAATGCACTTCCACAAGTGTTATATATTTTTACAAATAAAGGAGACAATGGAGTAATATCTCCTTAAATTATTAAGCTTGGATTTTTATAAAAAGAACAACTCATTTTTCGATTTCATTAAATTTTATTTTAGAGAGAAAAGTATGGTCTCATTCTTACAGAATCAGAGAAAAATCGCACCTTATTTATTTTACATTTTTTGATTCTTTCGTAGTGGAGACAATATATGCAAGGAAAATATTAGAATCAAATTAAATGCTATTTTTATATAATGAGTCAATCTTCTCGATTGTTTATCACCTTTATTATATGCATTTATCACTGTTATTATTACACTGTATACTCTTACATTTCGATTGATTGTAGAAGCAGAGACTTTGCAGTTACTTTATTACATTAAAATAAAAGTAGTGATTACAAATTATTTGTACCTAATTTTGCATATAAGTTTAATATTTTAGATAAAGATATGTTACATATTTTCTTAAATTTTTACAAATCTGTTTTACGCAATGAAATAAAATTATACAGAAAAATACTTTTACAATCTTTTATTATACGTACAAATAAATTGTACCCGTTTTAACCAACATTTTTTTATTTAAAAAACTCAAACCAAATACAAATCTTAATCAATATAGGTATCGTTGACTTCTACTACCTTTTGCCAATGTACAGGCAGCTGATGGATTCCATAACAAAAAAAAAAGTTTGATGTTTGGTCGCTATGAATTCATTAATCATTTTTTGCGCTTCACCTTTATTTTGAAAATGTTCTATTAAGCTTTTTTGCACTGTGCGAAAAAGGTAGGAATTTCGTCGTGCAATGTCAGGAAAGTACTCTATATGCGTTAAAATTTCCCATATTGCAGTTCCTCTATGGGATTCCGGACCGCGAAACTTTTATGGTGTTCTAGCGTCGTCGTGCTTTAATATTATTAGTCTTCGTCCATATCGAAAAAATACTCTTTTCTTCGATTTTTTTCGCCAAGCGATATATAAATGAAAAGAGTAACGTTCACCCGTAATAGTTTCGATCGGCTGGAGAGCCTACAGTGTCTATATTAATTAAAAATTGTATTTGGATTGAGTTTTTTAAATAAAAAAAAAAAAAAAATTCTTAAAACAGAATTTATTTGTACATCTAATAAATATAAAACTAAAACTTATTAAATAACTATTTTAAATTATATTTATTAAATGCAATTTCTTTTACATTGGCAAATAATATTTAAAAAATTTTTGACTACTTAAATAGACATATTTTAATGTAATTTCTATTCCATTTCATGCTACTAGATGTTAACAATATTTTAGGGAAAAACAATCTTTTTAAATAATTTTAAAAGTACACAATTTTATTGAATTCAAAAGAACTTTTTTACTTTCTTTAAAGTAGATAACATTTTAAACATTAGATAAAAATATTCATAATTGAATTATAATACCCTTAAAAATTTTTTTAAAGCAATTACTGACAATCGATCATTGAATCGATGATTGCTCAGAAATCAATATACGTTTTTCGAACTTTCCATATAATATTTCACAACCAGGAGTTGAACCTCCTGAATCTTTACATTCGCTTTTTACTGTTTGTACGTGATGCAGAAATAAATATATCATCTACGCAAGACAAAATCAAAAACACAAAGTATTAACAAACTAATTTGTCCGTTCAAAAAACTTTAGATGTAAATGATAAAAAAGGAAGCGTGCAAAGGAGCTGCTATTGCATTATACGGAATGGCGATTATACTTATTGCCTAATTTTATATATTTAAATTTAAACTAGTGAGATTTAAAAAATCAAAACTATCGTTCGGTTTCTTCATCGATCAAACAGTACTGACACACACGCTTTCGGCTAATTTCTACGTAAATATATATTCTAAAAAATTGTAAAAATATATGTTACTTAAAAATGTATTCAATTGAAAACGACTTAAAAATGTAGTATTTCCGCAATACTACAATTTGAAAATATACTTGCAGCAGTAAAAAGCATTAGTATGAGAATGGAAGATTTTAAAAATCTAGAAAAATTATGTAAAAACTAGAATCTATAATAATTGCTGCAAAAGCTAAAAAAATGGAAGATCGACAATGAATAAAGAACGATAGAAAACCTTTTATTTTGTGTTCGTTTTCTAAAAATCGTTTAACAAACTATCAATAAAAACATAAATCTAATTCAAAATTGTACGCGCATTTAACGATTACATATAATAAGGAAAACGTAAATTATGCGTTTACATTAGTTTTTAGTGCATCACTTGGCACCTTCTAATATCTGACGGCGTTACGAACTCAATAAATTCTGATTTGCAACGAGTCTTTAACCCGTTACAGATTACAGATTATAAATATAATATACTTTACATGCATGACGTTTATAATCACTTGCTGCTTTAAATGCTTTTGCATTTTTATTACATATTAATATATGTAGATAAAAAAACCATTATTTTAAAATTTTTACCATCAACACTCAGCTAGACATGTTAAAATTTCCATTGTTAAATTTATGATATCACACTAATATATCAATTTAATTATCAAATATTTTTATTTGGTTTTTTTGAAACACGCTTTATAAATAGATATTTATCGGTCCTTTAATTCATGCAGCATTTAAGTAAACAAATTTCTTTCCGTAAAGGACAATGTGCCACAGCTGTTATTAAATTTTCATTTCGATTATTACAAATGCCATCAGATATCTTCAGTGAAATTGAAACAAAACATTTAAAAAAATTAATTGTATTTATCAAAATATAGAACCTTCCTATCAGTATAAATCTGTATGTGTAAAAATGTGCAAAAACGATACCGCCAAATTGCAAGTGCCACACGTCTACAGGTTCACATCAAGCTTAGTGATTCCTAAAATGATTTATCACTAGAATATAACTATACATATAGTACAGTATGTATACATACATAGTTGAGTCGTACCGAACCCTACAAAAACTTTAAAAACTAACTAACACAAATGTTTAAGTCTTTTTTAATAACTTGGAGTTTTTGAGTATATCATGTACTACTTGTTACAGAATTTTTCTAAGAGCTCGGTACGTTTTTTACAACGTTATTTGATCATAATTCGCTATTCTCATTATCACGGTACTTTTCAAGTTGTGACCATACTATTACATTTCTGAATTATCACTTCTATCGAAAAAGAACTGAATTACAAGGAAATATGAGAAATTTTGCAAAATTAATCGGTTCACTGCTAAGCAAAGACCAAGGAAGTCTTCAATGCTTTAATCGGCGTACTATATTCTGTTTACAAGAAAAGTACCAAAAAAATTAGTTGCAAATTTTCTCATTTTTTAATATGCTGTTCAATTAAAACTTATAGTAGATTTATTTTATAATTAGACTGTAATAGTGAAAAATAAAAGTTATCACTTCATTTCATTTCACTATCATAAACAATAGTACATTATGCAACAAGGGCAGAAAGTAAGCTATTTCTAGCGAGGGTGAGGTGTTCAAATCGGGCACAGAAATTGTAAAAAATAGTTTAAAACAGAAAAAAAAATGAAAAAAAAAAAAATTGAATTTTAAAAATAAAAAAAAGTGACTTTTTTGTCGGATAAGCCCCGCTGTGACAAAAATTTTTCTTAAACGCTTGAAATGCTCGATTTTCTACGCTACTTTTTAGCGTGAAATGAGGGCCATTTCATGCCTGAATTCGGAAAACTTAATTGTAACTTTAATTATGTAAAATATTGTAGGCCGCAAGAAATTTTGTTTATTATTTTTAAAGTTGGACTTTTAAAAAGTAACATTTAAAATGTTTTGGATAATTGACCAAAACACACCGACGACCCCCGTCGCTGTGAAGCATACCGTATGGGAACATAAATAGAGCGACGTTAAATAAGATTTAAAAAAATGCTTTTGATGAGCAACATATTAAAAAATGAGCATAATATTCGAAGAGAATTAAAAAACAATCACAAACATTTTTTGATCTGAAGGAAATTTGCCACTTTGAGATTTGGTTATGGCAAAAACCAGTTTAACTGATTTTTGTCATTTACAAATTTATTCAAACTGTTAACTGTCAGATTCATCATAATTTACTTTGAATTTTTTGTAGATGTCTGCAGTTTAAAATTATTGATTCTGATGATATGATATGCAATGCCAATCTCTATTTACTGAATTCAGTGATTAAATAAAAAGAATTCTGAGATCAGTTGATCAGAATCTTCAAAAAATAGCATCTACATTGGTTCAAATAAGATATTTAAAGCCAATAAAACTTCAAGTATGACTAGAATAATGAATCGGACTAGAATTCTTATTTAAAAATCTCTGCTTACTTTCTTCAGCTTTCCTTTCAGACTTTGCATTACACTGTAGATAAACTCAAATTTCCTACTTTAGAAGTAACTTAAGCATTATAACTATTCATTATAAATTTAAATTACCGTACATATGCATATTTTGCTAATAATTATTACTATAACTTTTTGCTATTACTGATGACAGTAAAGACCTTTGCACCATCCTTTATCATCATCAAGTACCAAAGATCATCACCAGAGATCCGTGCCTGCTGCAAACATCGTGATTAATTTCAAATCATAATTTTATAATTTAAGGTTCACATTTACTTTGTAAACTTACGTAGAATTTCAAATTGCAACATTGCTTCAAAAAAATTACGTGCAGCAGACAATCAGATTTAGTGAAAACTATCTTTAAGACGATGAATGTAAAATCTTATTTTACTACGCTTAATCCACTTTTATTAAATGTAAACCGTTTCCTACAACCAGCTGATCCGAAGGAAAATCCCAGATGACAGTAGCATGAAATGCCATATTCGCCGAAGCTATCACGTACTCACAAAGAGAAAACCAGCTAAACGCTATTAATACAAATAGTAAATTAATACGATTGTTCAAATTTATGAATAATATTAAAGCTAAATTCTAATAAACTAAAAAAGATTGATTACTTCATTAGTATAATTGAAAATTTTTTAAAGTAATGTTTTCCTTCTTTTATTATATTGATTGAAAAAATTACTTCTTATTTTATACTCAATTTCAATTAGAATTCCCATTCGATAGTATTAAGGTTGGCGGAGTTAAATTAGAATCTTTCTGGACGCATGTTGAAAAAATAATAATTTATTTTTCGCGTCGTTTCGACACAAGTCAAGTGTCTTTTTCAAGCTCTTGAAAAAGTTTTTTCGTAAATTAAACATATTTTAAAAATAAAATTTGCGGCGAACCTTATCATGAGTTCGCCTTTTGTCTGCTGGGACTCTCTCGTTTTAAGTTCCCAGCGCGATACAAAACATGCACTCATGTTTATCAAGGATAAGGTTTGCCGTAAATTTTGTTTTTGACATGTGATTAATTTACTAAAAAACTTTTTCAAAAGCTTGAAAAAGACACTTGACTTATGTCGAAACGTCGCAAAAAATAAATTATTATTTTTAATAGTGTATCCGTAAAGTCCGACTTCACGGACTGTTTTTGGGTCGTAAAGTGCTACTTCACGGATACACATGCATAAATTGAAAAACAGTCCGTAAAATTGAGTTTTACGAATACTCTATCGAAAAATATTGTTTGCATCCCGGCTGTAAAACTGTTCGGTCTCACGTAGATAGATAACGATCTTCGGACCTGCTTCGCAGGTCCTGGGACATTACTATCTCCGCGTGACCGAAGAAGAACTTTACGGCCTAGGTACGAAATAGTAGTTACATACCTAGGCCAGTAAAATAAGAAATATCTCAGATCACATTTAATTGTCGGTCGAGGCGAAGCTGAATACTATTTTTCTGGTCGACGTCGTCGGAAAGCGGCCACTTCGTTTCGCGCAGCGGCCAGAAAGTTGGAGCTTCCTGGCCGGAGGGCAGAAAAGTACCATTTTTTAACATGTCCAGAAAGATCATTCTAATTTAACTCCAACGAGTTCTTATTTTAATATTAGCATTAAATGATAATATTTCAAACTTCTTACCCAGATCATGGCACAGTAATCGATGCTTTAAGAAGAAAACTATAAGGCCGAAAGTGCTGATTATGCTCGTTGTGAAAAGGGCTTGTTTGTACTGCAGACTTTGTGCATTTGGCGTAACTAGGCGACCCAATCTTACGGCTACCAGCATATGTGTAAGAGAACTTATCATGAACACTATAAAGGTTTTCTCGTGCACCGCTGTAAAAGGTTTTTATATTTTAATTATATATTTTGACAAAATATTTAAAAAATGATAACTTACCATAATTTTCTTTATTGGAAATATAGGTAACACCACACAAAGCAGCAACTTCTGCAATGTTGAGCCAGTAACAAAGATTTAGAAGTTTGAATCCTTGTAATCTTTTAGGCACATCCTCAATGGTTTTGAGAATTTTATGGTAGAACGAGTAATAAACACTGGCTATCAGAAGACGTGGTCCAATGTGCAGAGCTATGCTCACGCGCCACAAGTATCTTTGAGGCGATACCCCAGTAATAGCTGATATTGATGGAAGAACATTGTAGACCTATAAACATAAATAGAATCACTTTATTAATTTTTAAAAATATTTATTTTAAAAACCACTAATCAATTTAAAGTAGTATAAATGTAATTGTATTTATAAATTAAGGATTTTTGAACTTATGTAATGATTTTTAAACTATTTATTAAAATTATTTTTTATGAAATAAAAATACTTTTTTATAAATTTGATTTTATAAATATTTAGGTGTTATAATATTTTAGTTAAATAAACTAAATTTATTTAATAAAATAATTTACCCGACAATGAGTCTCGTGGATATCATCTTGTTGATATATATAAGCTGTCACAAAGCAAAACAATAAAGTGGCAAGTGGTATCGAAACTGTAATTATGCACAGCTTTCGAAACGGTATCATCAAATATATGGAACTTTTGCCTCCTACATTGTTAACCTCCATGCTCTCCTATTTATCTTAAAGATTAAAATCACACAGGAACTTAAATTATCACCCAGAAAGCGGGACTTAAAACCATGATTGGTCTCTTTCAGATCATAAATCTTCTGCACTTCACTTCCATCTTCTAAGCTCTATTCATTCGAACGGTTGGCATCTTTCTTTAAAGGAGAATACACCTGGAAAAAAACTGCTGCTATAGCAATTACAGGAGATAACAGGCACTATTAAGGTAATAAATGATAACAAGTTTGCAACGAATAATTAGTTTGCCCCCTAATAACAGCAATATACAGCATCTCTTGATTAAAAGAATAAACTAATAACTTAAGTTTGCTTAATTTTCAAGTAATTAACAAAAAGGTAATTTTATTTACATTAATATCCAAT
This sequence comes from Ormyrus pomaceus, assembly GCA_900474385.1. NCBI lineage: Eukaryota > Metazoa > Arthropoda > Insecta > Hymenoptera > Ormyridae > Ormyrus > Ormyrus pomaceus. The sequence continues at coordinate 15,933 of UCOM01000442.1, forward strand.
GTTTTAAAGCATATTTTCAAAATGAAATATTCCCCAAACTTTTCTTCGATATAAGCTTCAGTCACAAAAACTGCAGAGCAATTGCACTACAAAGATATGCCCACTCAGGTATTTCGATTTTAAACTTGTACAGCAAGTTATGTAAACTATCCTACATACCATACATTTGAAATCAACCGACTATAGCCATTCCAGCAGAGTTTATTAATCACGCGCAGTGACAATGAAGCTCAGCCGAAAATCGATTTAACCCTCGAGCCCATTTTAGCCGAGATTGATTTTTCTCGGTCTATTAATACCGAACTCAAATGCCAAGGCTCTCGTCGAGAGAAAAATCCCGTCAAATCGCGCCGAATCGCATCGATTGCCCCGCGCGCTGACTTCTGTCAAACGCTGCCTTGTCCCAAAATAGTAGGCTCTTCTGCTACTACTGAAAGCTCCCTTGTCCCCAACCAACCCGTCTCGCGCCGGCAAAATCCAATTTTTTTTTCAAAAATCGAAATTTTAAACGAAAGAAAGGAAAAGAGTCGACGTACTCCTACAATGAGAGGACGCAATGCGGTTTATGCGGTAAAAGAGAACATCGAGTTCGGATCGAAGGCGCGCGCCATTCCAGGGGAGGCTCCGAAAGGTCAATGCCGCGGATGATAATTATTTGCTGTATTATTTCCGTGCGCCTTACAGGAGATTCAAACGACGGTAATGGTAGAGTCGTTTACCTGGAAGGCAGGGGTGATGAGCGGATCGCCTTTGTCCAAGCCACCGCATCGAAAATGGAAAATAATGTGCGGAGTCGAAGCGCTTGGCTTTTCTCTCTGCTACTGGCTGGCGGCTGCTCTTCTCGCTCTTTTTGGCGGTCCACGCGACATCTGTGCGCGCCAGCGAGGCTTTTCTAGGATAGCGTATATCGCGGAATATCGCCGCGATATTATAGGAGTGCGCCCCCCTCGGATGAATAAATAAAGTTAGGTGCCGTCGGTGATGCAGCGAGCATTTCGCTGGAGTCGGTATTTTTGGACGGGTAGAAAAAGCTTATATATATATATACATATATTTATATATATATATATACACCTAAAAGCGTTCTGGGCTGTGGCCTGTGTGGCCCTGTGGCATGGCAATTGCGCACGCGTGTTTCGCATGAGCGTCTCTCTGGAGCAGCGAATTTTATATTTTTAGTACTTCGGTCAAAAGTCTGTGACACAATATGGGAAAGCCAGGTGAGAATCGTTTATTTTTTCTAAATAAAGTCTACTAATTTTTGTTTATATTTAAAAAAAACGTGATTGGTTTATATCAAATAGGATTGGAAAATCGACTACATTGATTCTTAACCTCAATGCTTTACTTAAAATTTAATAATTTAAAAGAATAGTAAATACATTTTTAAATCTGTAGGTTTGTTTTGAAGCAGATGTAAACAAACATTTGTCAATTTAAAGGTTAATATTAAACCAATTCTTACGAGGTGTTTCGTTTATTTTTGTTTGAAAAAACTCATTGTTGTAGAAAAGAATAGTTATTATTTTATTTACAGAATATCAGTCAACTAAATTAATGTTTTGTTTTTAATAAAATTAAAATTGATTAATGATGCAAAGTATTAGAGCCAAGCTGGTGTACTTTATTAGTTTGGTGTCAAAGATTTGCAAGATTAAAGTTGCTCTCACACAGTGTAGATTTTAATATAAATTTCGCATTTAAACAAGAGCGTATATTTCAAATAAAACGTTCAATAATTTCATTCATATATTTTGAAAAAAAGATTCAACACATTATTTTTTTCAGGATTTTCTCCTCGTGGTGGCGGCGGTGGTTTTAGAGGAGGTGGAGGTGGTGGTGGCAGAGGTGGTGGTGGCAGAGGAGGCTTTGGTGGAGGTACTCCTAGAGGTCGTGGAGGTGGCCGTGGTGGAGGTACTCCCAGAGGTCGTGGAGGTGGCCGTGGTGGAGGAGGTCGAGGAGGAGCAACAGGAGGTGGCTTTAAGGGAGGCAAAACTGTTGTCATTGAACCTCATCGCCACGAAGGAGTCTTCATTGCCAGAGGAAAGGAGGATGCACTTGTAACTTTAAATTTAGTACCTGGATCTGAAGTTTATGGAGAGAAAAGAATCAGTGTTGAAGTAAGTATGTTTTATTTTTGAGAAGCTTCAACTATGCATACAGTAGAGCTGGTTTGAGCAATTTATGTTCATGTCAGTGGAACAGTTATGCTAAATAAGTTCTGTAGTGTAGGTGTATGTGTAAAATTAATTTTTTATTTTGCAATTGCAATTGACTACATACACTATATCCATATTTATATTAAATAGTTCTTAATCAAAATTCTATGTTTGAGTTTATAAATGATATACTTTTTTACAGGGATTAAATGGAGAAAAAACTGAATACAGGGTCTGGAACCCATTCAGATCAAAGCTGGCTGCAGCTATCCTTGGTGGTGTAGACAAAATTCACATGCCTCCTGGAAGTAAAGTCTTGTATCTTGGAGCAGCTTCTGGAACAACTGTATCTCATGTAGCAGATATTGTTGGACCTGTAAGTTTTATCTTTAAATATTATCTCAATTCACATGCAGACATTAGAGCCAAGCTGGTGTATCTTATCTGTTTGGTGTCGAAGTCCTGCAAAATCAATTGCGAACTGTTTTATTCATGAATTTTAGTATCTTAAAATTCACATTGTAACAATGAGCATACAACTTTTTGTTTAATCTATTAATAGTATTTTTTAAATGTTAAATTTTTTAATAATTTCTTTTTATTATTTTAGGAGGGTCTTGTATATGCTGTAGAATTTTCACACAGATCAGGAAGAGATCTGATAAATGTAGCTAAAAAACGGACGAAAATTCTTCCTATAATTGAAGATGCTAGGCATCCTCATAAATACAGAATGTTAGTAAATATGGTAGACACAATTTTCGCAGACGTTGCCCAACCAGATCAGGCTAGGATCGTCGCTTTGAATGCACAGTACTTCCTTAAGAATGGCGGACATTTTGTTATCTCAATTAAGGTGGGTTTTATTTATTATTTATGATTTAATCTTTTATGCATACAGTAGAGCTGATTTAAATAATCTATATTTACCTCAGTGGAACGGTTATGCAAAAGAAAAAGCAGTATATGAATATACTTTGCAAAATTCATTTATTGTTTTATGCTTAAAATCTACTGCATACATTCGTTTGAAATTTTTCCAAATTTTTTTTTAAAGTTTCAAAACAGTTTTAAAAGTTATAATTTTTTAATTACAGGCTAGTTGTATAGACTCGACGGCTCAACCAGAAGCTGTCTTCGCAGCTGAAGTAAAAAAACTTATTGCCGATAAACTTAAACCTCAGGAACAAATCACATTGGAACCATACGAACGAGATCACGCGGTAGTAATCGGTTCCTTCAGGCCGGCTCCGAAGAAAGTCGCGTAACGTTTTCGTGAGGAGATATCGCATAACAATTTCGTAATGAAATAAAAATGAGACTTTGTACAACAAGTGATTTCGTCCTCATTTTTGTCATTGAGCGATGGAAAGTTAGCGCGCCATTAGTGTGTATTCTTTTTTAGTTTTTAAGAATTAAACAAAAAAAAAGCCGTGTGATCCTATTGTAAAACACGTAACTAAAATAATTTTATAAATATCAGACTTATACGATTGTTATATTATTTGAATATAAATCTAAGTATTCCTAATAAGCGAAGGATCTACCGCCGGATTGCAAGTACGTTTTTGTTATTTGCTTACGGCGAACCCCTTTTTTCATAAAAAAATGATCATTTATAAATAAATCTTTATATTCTTTCACTAAATAAAAGCTGTATGAAAATATTTTCATCAAAGAAACTAGACTGCGATTTATTCTTTGTTTCCTTATTCCAAAACAAAAACAGTCGTCTTTAAAGTCGAATGCTTATTGACTATTTTCACTTTGGTAGCTTGATGTTGACAGTCAGATTTAAGCTATGAAAATGGGAACACAAATTTTCTGAAACTAACAAGTGAAACATCTCAAAATTTTTATTTCGGCAAACAATGTTTTAAAAAGTTACACAATTTTCGGAAGTCTATTCGATTTAACTAGAAACAAACCCATTTAATTTTAACATATCAAGCTATTGAAAATGAGTGAAAATCTGGACGAAATGTCTAAAGGTAAAAGCATCGCTAAAGAATGATCAAAAGGTGTATCTTTTTCTTTTCTAACGCAAAATTTTCTTTAAATAGACAGCTTCAATGATGAAGCGGCCGATACGAGAACCACCAGATCTGATGAATTGCCAAATCGCGGAAAGGAACGACGGAAACTCTCGAAAAAGAAAATGTTTCGGTGAATTTCCTAAGATTTTTTGTTAAATTTCGAAGTCTTTATTACAATTATTTTTATCAAATTGAATGTTTAAGTATAAAATGGTTATTTTAGTGACTAAAAAAAGAAAAAAATATAATTGTGAAAAATTGAGATGTAGGTCGACGAAACGACGTCTGAGCGGAGGAGCCGACGCAGAGTCTGGTTCACCTGACCCGGCAGCTGCAAAGTCGGAGGAAGAGCATCCAGCCGAGGCCGACGGGTCTGCGGTTCGAGTAGGGGACTCAACCGGGGCCGTGGAAGAGTTTTTCGAAGGACCTCAAGAGCGGCAGCCCTTGACAAGCACTGGGTATGTGGCACACACCTCGTAGCTGAAAGATTCAAGTGAAAGAAGGAAGTAAAACTGGCATTATTAGGGATCCGCGAGTGGACGAGATGCTGGAGTGTGCTTTGACGAACTTGGACGAGGCAGCCAAGGCACTGACGAGTCTCAGCGAGAACCTGGATCATGACCTAAAGGTGCACTCAGTTAAGGGCGCCGCGCGCCCACCGCACCATCGCTCCGCAGCCTCGAGACGCTCGCTCAAGAAGCACGATTAGCTTCTCTAGTCTTTCCCTTTATTACTTGTGTTCATGTTGCCTTTGCTAAATTTATTATTCCATTTATTTATCTTTTTATTTAGTTTTATTATTCGAGCCTTTAGTCACTTAGACAATTAGAAAATAGAAATTCTATGTAACTTAGTCATTACTGTTTAATAAACTTTTGTTATCGCATTCTTTTAGTTATTTTAAATCTCTCGATCTGATAATGGCTCTGAATAAAAGAGTTCGGAAAAATGACGATTGTTAACTTTCGATTTGCGTGCTACGCCCGAAAGCTGTTCCTGATCGAGGTAATGAGCCGGACGCGCAAGTGGACGAGCCACGTGGAGACGAAGGTCGAGTGGGCGCGCAAGGACATCCTCGAGCTGCACAAGGAGCTGGCCAAGAACATGCTCGCCCTCGCCGACAGCAGGAGGGAGTCGGCCGACCTCAAGAACAAGCTGCAGCAAAGCGACGACTACTGCAAGGCCGTTATGTCGGGAGAGAACGTAAGTGCTTCAAAGTGCTTGAAAGTGCTTGAAAAGCCCGAGCAGATACCGATGAAAGATTCGTTAAAAAAAAAAACAGAGAGCCAAGTTCCAAGTGGAAGATACGAGCACGCAGACGGGTGGCAAGTTGTCCGGCGCCAAGAGTTCCACCAGTGTCTGCAGCAAGAACATGTCTCTGTCGCCCCACGACGAGGAGGAGCGGCTGCGCTCTTGCTGTGCCGAGGTCAGGACTGCTTTAAAAATCCTTTGCTTCTTCCGTCTTGATGCGAAGGACTCGCTCGTTTTAGCTGGAGGCCGAGGTGCTGGAGCTGCGCAAGGAGAACGAGAGGATCGTGAAGGAGCGCGCGGACTACGAGAACGCGATCCAGCGCGCGCTGCTCAAGGGTGTCTCGTCTCTGAACGTCGAGGCCCTGAAGGTCTTGCGCTGCACGCCGATACCTACTTGCTGTCCACCCTCGGGATCTCCTCCGGGCGGCACGATGTAACATTTCCCAGGGCTAAGACGCAGGAATCTAAGAGAGGAATCTAAGCTAACTGCATTAATCGTACAGGGAACCGATGTCAAAACGGGACTGCAACAATACGTCGAAATCATCACCGCGGGGAGGCTGCGGAGGCGGAAACGGCGGCTGCGGGGGCGGAGGTGGAAACGGCGGCGGCTGCGGGGGCGGCGGCGGAAACGGTGGCTGCGGCGGCGGCACGGCTCGGTCGGGGGGCAACGGCGGCTGCGGCGGCGGCAACCGGGGGCACCGCAACGGCGCCGGGGGCAGCGGCTCGCGCGAGGCCCTCAACACCATGATGGGCATGATGGGCAGCATGGGTGGGGCTACCACCAAGAGGGTCTGCCCCAGCGCTGGACACTCGGAAAAGAGGAACAAAAAGTCCAAGGATAATATGCTGCTCTTGCTCCATCAGAAGGACGCCGAAAACTTTGGCATTAATTCCGGATCGAATTACTGCGGTGAGCTCTACTTCTTCTCAGCTTCCTTTTTGCCAAATTAACCTGCCAATCGATTACTCGAACTTTAATCTTCCTTTCCTTAGACAATGCCACGAAGAAACAAACAATCTGCGGTGGTGGAAACTGCGGGAAGAACGGAAAATCAAGTAGCTACATGTGCTAGTCTTACACTCATCTCAAGCTTGAAAGCAATTCCTGTCTATTAAAAACTTTTTTTTGCTCAACGTTTCATTATATAAATTCTCCGTGCCTACTGACTCAAAAGTAATCATGCACTCTGTCATACATTTAGGTACCAAATTAATAAAAAATACAAAATTTTTCAAAATATAATAAAATCTTTATATAATATATTCAGAAAAATATTTTCAACATCGGAACGTTACAATTCTCTTCATATGGTATGGAAAGGAAATCAATACATCAAAGGCTCTCATTTTTTTTTAACGTCGCATACAATCGGCGCAGAGAGCCTTTCAATCGTGTCTTCGCTCGTTGCAAATGTTAAAAACAAAAATCGATTTAAATGGCATCAACAAAACCTACAAGGCGCTAAGTTAGAGAGAACAAATATCTACTGAACAAAAGACGTATATAAATTGCTTCGTCACTATTTACAATTGTTAAAGAGCGTAACAATTATAGATCGATATTCCGGGGAAATCGTCGACGTATAATAAGTACACTGCGCGCTACGTTATTGCAATAATTAGTTTAATCTAATAAGCATTAAACAGTGCTCAACCCATTGCAAAAAAAGAAAAAATCGGACAATATATTCTATTATTATTGGTTAAATAGAAAATGAAATAAATCTAAAAATCGAACGTTTCTTTTCCTTCCTTGGCTAAACAAAAAAATTTATTTTTAAATTGTCAAGCCCTTTCGTATTTCCATATATGCCATATATTCTGTTATTCGTTAATTTATAATACAGTATATAAATAAAATTTTTAAATAAACATTTTATCGTCAACTTTACTCAAAAGATTATCAAAAACTAATTATATTAAATATAAATCTTTAACAATCATAGTATATTATTTTAATTTATTAGTTCATTTTAAATAGATTCATCAAAACTGAAATAAAACTATATCCTTGTACCATTACTGACTTTCGAATCCCCAGGATGACAAAATCCATGTAATTATAATGACAAAAGTAATTTATATATAATTGTGCAGCTCACGTATACGTCAATTTTTGTGGATTTACGATACTCCGTCAATCTTACAAAACTATTAATTTTATATGATTATATATATAATACTCGATCGTCGTCCTTTAAGTATTCCACATAAAGATACGTGAACATACAACTATACAATTTTATATAAATTACTTTCACTCGGTTATGGTGTAACATTGAATTACCCAAAAAAAAAGAACTACAATTATACGTTATGGAATAAACGCTTATAATCTTCTCTATTTCATTGGACCGCTGACTGAGAAATATACGTATACTGAAAAGTATACATATATTTATATGCATATATACTGGCAAGGCACAGTAAATGGCTGAATTACTGTGCGTTTTTCTGCCGCACTTGGGACAATCGATCGCGCGCGCGCACAAACACACACAGACATCAATTTTTTTTTTCCTTTTTTTGCATGCGAAGCATTTCGCTCGCGAGTAACCTTTTTCTACTTCTTCGTTATGCAATACATGCGTCTGTTCTTTCCTTTTATTTTTGGAAATAAACCCGTGTATCTGACCTTCTGCTTTCGTTGTGTCTGGTAGTTTCATTTAACATGCTGCTTTTCTAGTGTGTCCTTTTGGAATGCTTTAAGGGCACGTAAACTTTCTGGTTGCGTAGATTTTTTTAAACGGACACATTCACTTTTTCTGTCGAGTGAAACGAGTTCACACGATGTGTTTATTAAGTAACAGATGATAAGCTGTTTTGTGCTTTTTTTGGATTTTTTGCTTGCTTGTGTTATACGTCGAACGAAATTTTATTTCATCAATTTGGAATTTATACGTCGAGTATTCATATTTCAAACATAGTTGCGAAATTCTTTTTGTATATATATATATAATATATTATTTTTTCCAGTTTAGAGGTACATATATTGGAATATTTGAAATGTTTAATATTTTGGAACTGAAATATCTCGCTGGGATCTTGAGAAATTTAAAATTCGATGCGTTGAAATGATATCTATATTGAAATAAAGGAATTTAGTCAAAAGGTACCTGAAACTTTATAATATGCAACGTAGTCAAATTTATGGTCAATCCTTAAAAATTTGTGCGATTGAAAACACACTTGAATTTTCAAATACCGCACCTTAAAATGTCCTACTTTCATAATAACGAATTTTCGCTGCTCAGATAGTCTATTTTCAAGATAATAAAGATTCTCTTGTGAGCTTGAGAAGAGGGGAATAAAATTGATTTAAAAAACTGTTTCTTTTAAAAAAAATAGATACTTTTGAAAGAAAGTCAGTGAAAATTCGTTAAAAGTAACTTTCTTTCTTCTATCGTCGAGGCCTCCTTCCGCGGAGCACATGGCTGAGTATTCCGCGGAAAGCTGCGGTTGTTATAAAAATATAGCGAAAATCTTGGCGCAGCTGCGAGGCTACTAGAGAAGCGATCGGAAATTAAAAGGATTATCTAATCGAGTCCGTCGAGAGCGCATGAATCTCCCTTCGTGATTCGGCAGTATTGTCTTGGCTCGTCTCTCCCCGGTTTCCTGCGGTGGCGCACGCGTCTTCTGGGGCTGCTGCTCCTCTTCCTTGCTCGGTCCTTACTTGGCGCGGACGAGGTTCAGGAACTCCTCGCGGGTCTTGGGATCGTCGCGGAAGACGCCCAGCATGGTCGACGTGATCGTCTTGCTGTTGATCTTCTGCACGCCGCGCATCACCATGCACATGTGCCTGAAAATTTTTAAGCTTATTAGTCCTTTCGCTGCGATTTTATTTCATAACCAAGTCATTTTTTTTATAATCTTGTTTCTTCACTGAAATTTTATGAAAATGAAATTGTGAAATTGGTCAATGTAGAATTAGAATGTAGATTGATTCGATTCGATTGAAAAGAGAACGTTCAAATTTTATATGATGACTTTGTTTGAAAATATTTTTGCATATATTAAGATTAATATCGATATAAAAAAAAATTTTCAAGCTATAATTTATGTATGCGTTAAAAATGAACTTTTTTCTAATTTACAGAGAATTTCCAAAGATTAAAAAGGTGAAATGACAAATACAAGGCTTTAGCATCAACATGTAAATTTCGGTATAATGAACTTTATTGAAAGGGAACTTAACTAATTAGAATATTAAACGTTAGCCCAGAAAACTCTGTTTTGACCAACAATCAAGCAATTAATTAGATTCGCGCGATCGGCTGGATATGTCCATAAATCGAGATATGTTAATATCCGGCTTTTATGCAACGGCCGTTAATTGAAAGTTCGTACTGAGGCGGATCGGCGGTCGCGTGCATCGATAATTTTTCCAGCGCAATAATTAATTGGTATTCTAAGGCGCGTTTCGAGGTGAAAAAACGTTCCGCCTTCATTTAAATGGAAAATTTTTCGCGCTACTGGAATTTTTAACCGAGATCGACTGTGTCGTAACAGTAATTGTAATGAATTTCAGCACTTTTTATTGTAAGTTTCAGCTACCGTTCAGTTTTTCCAAATTTATCAATATCAAGAATTGTTTAAATTAAAGAGTTCTCTACAATAGTACATACAAGCAAATTATTTATATAAAGCAACCTTTTCTAAAAGTTTTTAACAAGTCACAGATTTCACTATGGGTAACTTATTTAAGATAAACTGGCAGAAAGTGATTCATTGCATAGAACAATGACAGTAATAAAAGCTCTCCAATAAAGATCAATTACCGATATGAAAATAGAATGCTTTTTATATTTTTCAACAAGCAATGCGAAAGTATTGCTAGTTATTTAGAAATGTTTAAACTTTGTAGAAAGAAAAAGATAAAATTAATCGGAAATTGTAAACTTTTGATAAATGAAGCGAATCCCATGTATTGGTCCGAATGCTATTTAAATTTCCTCTCTAAAACAATAACACTCGAAGCGCTGAAAGCGCAAACGAGGCGAAAATGCAGTTAGGAAGCCATCAGGCTCGCTTCCGAAACCGGCTGAAATCGAATGATGCGCAGGAAAATCGAATCCGGAGTGCCGAGCAGGATAGCCACTGGGTGCTAAAACGTCGATAGCCGCTTCGCGCAGAGGCGAATGCAAAATCGCGCAAAAGGCAAGCTTTAGTGGCACAAGGCCTCGTGCGAGCAGAGAAGGAGAGCGCGAGAGTAGCCGAGTGGACGACATGAGGAGAGAAAGAAAAGTCAGCCTCTTGCTCAATCCTCCTCTTCGGAGCTGATTAGTGCTCTTTTTCAATTCCTCAAAATACTTACACTCCTTCGACAACGACAGCCACTCCTGCCGGCTGGATGGCTTTGGTCACTGCCTCGGCGATCTGCTTGGTCAAGCGTTCCTGTACCTGCACTCGTCTGCTGTAGATCTCCACAATTCTGCAACAATTCCGAGAGAAGCCTTCTTGTTTAAAAACGATTTTCCAAAAGACTTTTCTACTTCGCGCTAAATCTACGTTGCCCTATTGCGCTCAGTATCAAAGTAGTTGCATCACTCTCACAAACCTGGCCAATTTGCTGAGGCCGAGGATCTTCTTGCAGGGCAAGTAGCCGATGGACACTTTGCCGTAGAACGGCACGAGGTGGTGCTCGCACATGGAGAACATCTCGATATCCTTTACTACGACCATCTCGTCGTGGTCCTCGTCGAAAATTGCGTCGTTGATCACGTCTGAAATTGCAGCACAAATTATTATCAACTACATTTCATGACTTGCCAAATATCTTCACTATTAGGCCGAAATTGGAAAAGTTTACAAAAAGATGTTTAAGGTACGTTTTTGAAAAAAAGTCTTGCATTGATAATGAAAACGCAACAGGTGAGCTATATCGTGTACGTTTTTAATTCGCAGTTTCTCTCATCTCTCTCCGATTTTTTTCGAGACAATGCATTACTGTTGCAAAAGGCTTTTAAAAGTAATTCCTTCATTTTGAATATACTTTTTAATTAAACAGCAGTTTTAAAATTTTTTTTTAAATCTTTTTGCAAGACGTATTATCTGTATATGCCTAAATAGAGAATAAGATATTCTTAAATTTAGATTAGGTTTAATTGTACAATCCAACTGACGCAGAACTACTATTTAAATAGTAATTTTTAATATACATTTCTCTCAGTGTACTAGAGAATTAAGTTGCAGCACAAGAGACAGATTCGATTAAATGTTTGAAACTGTCCGGAGAAAGTGGTTCGAAAGGATTGCGCGCGTCATTCCCCAAAGAGAATCGGCGGGTAAGGGGTTGCATTTCGGAAAAGGCGCCGGGGAAGAGCGTGGGCGCGACTCTCCCCGGCGATTTTCCCGGTATTGACCTACTTAGGCTCGCAGCGGCGGCGGAAGCAGTTGCCAGGGCAACCTTAACAAGGGAAAGAGCGGCGCAATGACCGCCCCCGTCGAGCGCCCGCGGCGAGAACGCTTATCGCGCCTGACGCACGCTTATTTCGCGCTTATTTACGCTTTTTTAAGGCGCAGGCTGGCTAAGCTGTTTGCAGTAGACATTTTTTCTAGCATACTATACGTTTACATTCGATAAAGTCGAAAATAATTGTGAAAAATGGTACTTCCGGTCTCTGCTGGCGAAAAAATTATTCCTTCATGCCAATAAGGTAATCCTTTTCAAGGCACTAAAATTCACCAAAATTATGAAATTTACCAAAATTAACTTTTCAATTTTTTAAAATTGTTTATAAACATTTATAATTGTTAAGCTATTACAATTTAATTACTAATTTTTAAAAGAAATTTCCTTGGAATTGGTTTTAACAATTATTGATTTTACGTGCTACTGTACTTGACAGTGAATTCGAATCTGTCGTCGACAGTTTTGTCTCAAGTGGTGGTTTTGATTTCATTTAGATTGAAGAGTTTTAATCATTCATTTCCCTTATTACTTTAACATTTCAAGCACAAAAATTGACTTAATGTGTCACAAAATTATTTTTTGAATAATTAATATTAAAAAGTATAAACGTTTTTATTACTTGTATAGAAACTCTAAATCTAGATGATTAACAATAGAATAATCAGCTGAGAAAAGAAAAAATGCCTCCTTTCGCCGATTTCATTTATATATCCTCTCTCTAGATAAATCTGTCCTTTCCTCAGTGAGGCGCTGCGTCTCGAGTGCAGACGGTGATTTAAGTGGGTTTCCTCGAAGGGGAAAGCTCTCTCGTGTAAGCGTAAGCGGGAGAATAAAGCTCGAGCGAGGCGCAGAAAGCTCGATAGGAAGGACGATGAATTAGCTGGGGAATCTCATTGGAATTCGAGAGCCGGAGAGCGTACTCGAGCCGAGAACCTGAATAAGGCATGAAATGACTTTCAGGCCTCGTAACGCCGATAAAACACGGATTCGAGGATTCCCGCCTGCTGGAACGAAGAGAGGAGAGAAGAATGACTGGCGCGCAAAATCTTTTAGGTAAATGGTAGGAAATTAAGTGCTGCTGTTCTTTTATGCATTCAGCTTCTATTCAATGAATACTACTCACGAATGGAGTTCGTTTATCATTCTTTTTCCTAGGTTTTTATCTATTTTCTTATTTTCTGCATGTTTCGTTCCAGTGCAAAGTTGGAGAAGAATTAAACTAAGCCGATTTGCAGTTCTTTTTTATTATTTATGTTCTTTGAAAACTTACTTTATGACGTCAGCTTGTTAAGAGCTTGTTAAAGCTCCTATATCGAAAATTGAACCATTTAAATTGACGTCACAAAAAATTGAAAACTTTTACTTTAACAGGTACAGATAATCTAATTTTTACTTTTTACTGTTCAATGGAAAGTTTAATAAAATTAATAAAATAAACAAAAGTCAAAAGTGTCTCGTATTGAAATTTCAATTTTTTTTATGGCTAAAATATTTTGTTTCTATGAATTACAATCAATTCAGTCGATATTATACGTTTCTACGTAATACCGGAATCGATATAACTTCTTGTTCGAAAAGGGCATTAAGAGCATTAAGTACTTTGTCACTGTGCATAGAGCCCTGGACAATGTAATAATAGAGAAATGAAAATCGAATTGACTGGCTTGTAATCTCTACAAGGAAGGTATCTTTAATAAAAGAGAATGAAAAGTTTCTTATGAATATAGAAAAATGCATGCAATACTAGGAAAGAAGAATAAAAAAATGTTGAAATGAAAGAATAGTTTAAAGGTAGTTTAAAGCTAGTGACCTTCGAGGCTTTGGTCGTAACCCTTGGTGAAGAAGAGCATTGCCTTGGCCGCCCTCTCGGGGGTCTTGAGCAGGCCCTGCCTCTCGGCGTTCTCGCCCAGGGCCTGCAGCAGGAGCTTGTAGCTGTGCGACATCTGGGGCAGCAGGGCCTCCCTCGTCGGTGGCCTGTGGTCCAGCTCCATGTCGTGGTGGAACGTGCACTTCTCGTGACCTAAGCACAACAATCCAAATTCACTTATTCATTCTCACTCGAATTATTTCATTCATTGAATGATTCTACAGCTTTCTTTCGATAGAAATATCATTGAGCAATTATGGAAATTTCAACAAGATTTAAACGGTGTGCAATTGAAAGAGGCTGCCAACGGAAATAATTATCACGTATCAAAGCATCTAATCTAACCAAACTGAAAAACATGTATTATCGAAAATTTAACAGCTGAATAATTGATTAATCAATTATTGAATCAATTTTTTTTTCTTTTTTTTTCTTATTAAGAATTCAAATCTTACAAACGATTTATTAGCTATAAATCATTATTTTTAATAATTTTTTTGTTTAACACTTTGAATTCCCTTGTGCTAAAAATGATTTTTAATCATTTAAAGATTGCAGAAATTTTGTCAAGTCATCAAAGAATCTTATGCCTTAACAAACCATAAATATTGCGATTTAAATCAGGTCTGACGTTTTGTGGGTTTTCCAGAGCCTCGCCCGTTTGCAATTTTTGAACACGATAAACCTAAGCTTACAAGCAATTAAATCGATCTTGATATAGAGCTTTTGACATTTTTTCATTTATGAATATGCAAATAGTACACTACTAAATTTAATGAAAATGCTTTGCGGCTTTATTTATGCATTCCGGACGTTATGTTAATTGATTTTTTTCTTTTCACATATTGCGAAAATGTTTAAATTATTTTTGAAACAGAATAATAAACATACACGAATTCAAGCTGTCGTGGAGCAGTAAAAAAAATTAAATCTAACAGTAAAATCATAAAATATTTATACTCTGAACTTAATTAATGTTTACTGACATTCTTGTACATTAATTATCAACTAATCTAAAGGTTCTTTTACAAGCATTAGTGATTAAGAGGATATTATTATAAGAGGATAATAATTTTTTTTTTTTTTGAAATTACGTGAATGAAAGCAACTGGTAATAGGAAAAATCGCGAAAGCGACTCGGAGAAGAATCTTGGATCGAAAAGCGAGACTCGCGGAAGAAGCGGGAAGAAGAATAAGTGTCGCACTTTTCTTTTATCACGTCTCGCGCTCGTTGCGCACGGCATTGTTACAGTTATAAGCGGCAGGCATGAGAGACATGCGTAATAGAGGCCGCTAACTGTACTCGGCTCATTCTCACGCTTTTTAGACCTCTCCGTCTCCTTTTTCCCTCCTTTTTTCCTTTTTTCGCCGCACGTTATCATTCATAGATGATCCGATCCGATTAACCCAGAAAAGAAAGTCTTTCTCCAGAGTTCTGCAGAGCTCTTTTCCTAAGAAGATTAGCAAAGGGCAGTTGGAATTTTTATGGGAGATTTGAACATGTACTTTTTATACTTCTAGAGAACTGCAGAAATAGTTTGATTAAATTTCGTGCATCTGACTGCAAAATTAGTGAGGGGAATTTTGATTTTTTTCCCAACAATTTCTTTCCAATGTAAATTGTAAATTACCTTCCTTGGACGAATATCGGCCGGAACATTTTTCAATCTCGGAAATGCTTTCTGACGCCTACGTGTTCAAAGTATAAATTGCCAATATCTTTCATGGAAATTTAAGGTTTTGCAAAAAATAGCTTTACTACATTTTTTGCGTGATTTCGCAAAACTGAACTGTTTGTTTAAAAACGAGCATCTCCCGCGGCGTACTTGAAAAAAACCAGTTCTTATTGATTCGTTTATCTAATATATTTAATTAAAATGTGAAACGAGTGTAGAAAACCGGTCCAGGAATTTTAATCTGCATTAAGAAATTGCAAATGGTTTTGCTTCCAAGTTTACTAGCCATCAGAAATAAACTCCGATCTTTTGCAAGAGTAATTCGGTCGTACCTGGAGTGGTGGAGGTGCGAGGGGTCCTGGGCGTGCCGGGCACCTCGATGTTCGAGCCGTCAACGACGGTGGCGTTCTCGCCCCAGGACACGTTGCGCAGCGGGCACGGCTTCTGCGCCTTCTTCTCCTCCTCCACTACCTCCTGGCCACGCACTATTCCGTTCATGCTGATTTCGGGACAATTATCGGCACTGCTTCTCCTCGACTTATACTCTACGCTCAGCTGAAACGCTGCTTCTGGAACGCGCACCCTTTTTTAGCTAAGGTTCTTTGGGCTGCGAATCTCGTCTTTCGCATGGAAACTCAATTTCAACGCAACTGACGTTCAACAAGTCAATAACTTCATTTTCGACCCTTCCAATATAGCACTCATCTATTTATTTATTTTAATTTTTTAACTATTTTACCTTTACACTCGCGTTTTACGTTTAATAAAAATCTTTTACGATTACTTTTCGTCGATAAAAGACATTTGGACAAATCTAACAATTTCGAGGGCTAAAATTGTTGGAGAGAGAGGCAAAATCATTATCATTAAAATTATTAAAATTATTGCTAGATTTATCAATGCAAAAATCGTCAAAATTGCGATTGGTATAAATAGAAAACAAAAAATAATTTCGTACATTTTAATTAGTTTCTCATCGAATGCTGAAGGTTAGTTAATAATAATTGAAGTTTTCATATTATCAAAGGATTAAGATGTTAATTTTACATGCATTTTGGAACTTGATTTAAAAGGTTCATAAGTTGCGAAAGGAAGTTTCAAAGAAATCTTGATTACGGACAATATTGAGTTTCCATCGAACTTCCCTTCTATCAAGTATTGGAGTATAAATGAAATTTTAGATATTGCTTTGAGTTTTCGTTCAAAAATAATCGAATTAATTCAAAAATTGATTTAACTCGAGAAAATTAAATTTTTTATATGTATCGAAGTACTATATAGTTGCTGTAATTTATAAATTTTCAGAAAATAAAAAAGTTATTCAGGATTAAACGTTAACAAGATGCTATTATTGACTTGCATACAACGCTATTTCTTCTTCCGATGCAATAGAATTTGAAGTAGTATTAATTTTTGTTGCAATGGGTGGTATATAGAATAAATAAACTTTAATTCAACAACACTTTAATTAAATTCTGCGTGATTGATCTGATCGGCCCAAAGTTGATAGATTATAGCAAACTTTGAATTTTTAACAATAATTTAATTTCAATTTTTCCCGAAATTCAGTTTCTTCAACAAAGCGCGACAAGTAATTTCGAATGATTTTTCTTTAAAAAGATTCATTTCACCAGTTTCCTTTAATCTTTATTTTTAAAGAAAATAGCCTGCATTCACTTTCTGGCTCACCAAAACAATAACACGCCAAAAGGGAACTGATGTAGATTTTTTCAAGCAGCAAGAAAAACTACGCGATCGAAAACCGAAAAAAACGGCAGATATCGAGCCGATTAACCCAATTCCGCGCGACGCGAGAAGAAAAGAGGCCCAGCTGTTTTTTTCCCTCTCGACAATCATCTGTTGCAACATGGCCTTCGCCGGTCACGGAGACCGTGAAAAGGTGCGCGAGACTAAACCGCGACCGAACGACAAATTAAGGACTTTCAAAAAGAACGTCATTGACCGACGACGAGAACTATTGTGAGAGGATTCCTTCGCGAACATTACCGAATTTTTTTAATTTTTCTGTTTTCAAGAATTTAATGCTGTTTTTTCTTATTGAATTGGAAGATTCCATTGATTTGGTAAACAAAATTCAAATTAGGGCATAAAGTTTTAAATTTAATTTGCTCGGTGCCATATTTTTATTATTAAAACAGAATTTTTTGCAAAAACATGAATTTTTGTTTTTAGGAAAGAGTACAGGTGAACAGACTATATCGAATCAAAGCTGAAATTATTGCGTGGAATTTTACTAAAACTTAAAATCTCTTACGTACTTGAAAAATAATACAATATAATGCTTTATTATAAATTTCAAAGTTAAAACTGCAAAATAAATTATAAGCCTATTAAAAAATTGTTAAAAATTTTGAAGTTTACGTACCGAATTAGATTTTCTTGCAAAACTAAAGCCCGTCAAGTTATTTTCGAGTATTTAGAAATGGGACCTACCGTTTTGAAAGAAAGACACGTTTTTAAGCAACAAGTACTAAGCAGGAAGTTAAGCCCTCAGTTTGTCAAAGCAACATCCCAAACAGAAGAAGAAGAAGAAGAAGAAGAAGAAGAAGAAGGAGAGGCGAGCCTCGCGCCCAATCACCTGAACTGGAAAAAAGGAAAACCGAGGATGGTAACTGAATAAAAAGAAAAACCGAGCAGCTTCGGCTTCAGCACGGCTCGAGCTCGGCGCGGTGTCGCTCGGCGGACTGACGCGCTGCGACTGGAGCTCTCTGGCGCCTAGCGGCCGCTCTCAGGCACATGCGCGAGGCGCCAAAGAAAGCTGCACCCGGGGAGGGAGACGGAAGTCCCCGTGAGAGACAAAGCCTCCTAAGGGCGCAACTTGCCTCTGCTTCCCCTTATCATCGCTCATTTTCTCTCTCTCTCTCTCTCTCTCTCAGGAATGATCTATAACCTGCATTATAAGTGAGGAACGCAATCCTGTGGTGTACGGAGAAAAAGGTTCTATTAAAATTAATACACATTGGAGAAATGAGAAGACAGACTTGCACAGATTTCCTATATCTCACAAATTTAAGATTCATTTTTCATCTAACCTTTTTCTCTGTGAATCATGATTTTTTAATGATTTTTTTACTGATTTTTTTTGCTACTTCTATTATACAATAATAACTTGTTAAAAGATGATGTAAAGAAATTGATTCTTTAACACATCTTGAATTAATATTTTTATTCGAGTTTTATAACGTCAAAAAAATAGAATTGCTCTCAATCAATATTAGCTTCTGAAATTCTTTAAATAATTGAAAATTTGATCAATCTTTGGATCAATCTTTTTGGTTTAATATGAAAATTTGTCGAGAAATGAAGCGAAGAACTGCATAATAAAGTGGTCATATCATTGTTTTCATCAACAGTTTTATTCAATTCTCCAAGGATAATTATACAAGCGATAATGTATTCTCTCAAATGTTTAAACCAAAGATAAGGTTGCGTTATATAAAATTCATTGCAGAATGCGTTGTTATACAACTTAAATCCAAGCCTATTCATCAGCATATTCATAACTCATTTGGAATGAAATCGACATAGAATCCTCTTCGAGCGGGCTAGCACTAGCAGCTCTCCCTCTTCCAATAAACGGCGGAGAATAACCCAAGAGGAAAGGAAAAAATACTTAGCATTGACCCAAATAAGTGTGCAAAAGCAGAAGTCTCTAGTGCAGAAGAAAAAAATTGCCGAGGCGCAAAGCTCTCTATCTCGGTGCTCGATCTCCCAAGGTATAATAAACAAATTGACGACGCGGTTGTGCAACGGCAATCGCAGCCAGGAGATGCGTTACGCCGATATTAATTACCCGCACGCTCCGAACGAAACTTTTGAGTGCGCGCGGATGACGCAAGTGTAATTGCCCTTACGCATCGAGCGCGAAACCCGAGAGCTCCCCGGGAAAGAAGCCTTTGCTCGCTTATCTAGGAGGCTTTTCAGAGAGCCGACTGATGAAAACCAACGCGGGCCTTTCGTCAGGAGATCGAGAAGGGGTTATATATCGACACTTTTGCTTGGGGCGCCAAGGATATCTCTGCCGACAGATACTAATCGAGCCATTCAAGGTGCTCAGTCTTTAATGAGTCTTTCCTAGCTCGACTGGCTTACATCATTTCACTACAAAGCTTTCTGCATTTTTTCTCCATTTTATTAGCTCGGTAGCTCTTAATTAGGGAAACGTCCGAAATTATCCCTCGACTGCATTTTAAACTAAATAAATGACTGATATTAATTAGAGGGCTTTATGTAATACCCCTTTCTTATATAAGGATCTTTGAAGAAAATTTTACCTTGCTTCTACTAGTTGTCTCGGTTAATCAACAATTTTATATAAGTTTATGGAATTTAAGAACAACAAGTATCGAAGGCGAGGAGGCTAATTTATTAAAGCAGCACAGTAAGCGCGTAATTCTATCTTTCGTTTATTTGTTAGAAATAGTAGATGGGGTTGAGGGCTCCGGATTTTCCAGGCCAACTCTCGATTTCGATTGCATCATCGCTCGCTTTTCCATCCTTCGCACGTGCCGCCATTAAAAAAGATTCATTCTCGTCCATAAAGCGGACCGGTTCTCACGCCGTCTGCATGATGGCGCGAGCCTTGAACCCGGGAGTTTTCCTTTCAACTTGGCGGCTCGATGAGTCACGGATGCGCCACAGGTGTGCGAAACAGCCGAATCACTTTTTTCAGATGATTTATCTGATTCGAGCCTCAAACGGTGCAAACCCATTATCTCTGTGCACGAGCACCGAAGCAGGAGCATTGAGATTAATCTCTTTTCCATTGGCAACTTTTCACCAGTTCAAAAGCTCCTAAAGATACGACTTGTCTATTGTGAAAAATACTCACAACTCTGGAATTAGTAAAGTTCCTTGTTCCCGAAGAGCCTTTAGCCTAGCCGGACGGCGCGTCCGCGTGAACCCAGCTTCTACTACTGAACTGCCGCGAAAGCTGTCCGACGTCGGATCGCTCTTCTACCTGCATCTTAATTGTACATAATTATTGCAAAAGCTCGTTCTCGTCGCCATCGCGTCCTTCGTACCAACACGTGCTTCGACGCACTTCCGTTACGCGAATTTCATCCCGAGTTTTAAGAGCTTCTCAGAAGGCAGCCGACTTTCCTGTTTTCTCATTCCGTCATCGATCTTGCTCTGCTATGCGACATCAATGGCTTTTTTTATTACATTTTCAATTTTCATTCATTCATTTTTTTTTTTTTTTTTTTACAAGTCGCTGCTAACCGTTTTCGAGTTATAATGCTAATTAATGCCGAGGATTAATCAATCTCAATAAATGATAAAAATAAGTGCACTTGAAGGAGAGCAATGACAACTGTTTCACGCTCGCATGGAGTTTTGAAAGCAGCCGGCTGCAAGAAAGAACGGAGCGACGGGGAGAAAAAAATGGAGAAAAAAAGGAGAGAAAAAGGAGAGAAAAAGGAGAGAAAAAGGAGAAAAACGGAACAGTCCGCGGCTACGCAATGTTGCGCGAGTGTTCTTAGCGTGAGCTAAGAATGTCAAGTTCACTTTTTCGAGCAACGAAAAAACGGCGCAAAGAGAAGGTGCGACCCAATTTAAGGTACCTGATAACGTACATAAGCGAGCCTTGTGAAACAAGACGGCGTAGGTGGCAGCATTGAAAGTAAACCGACCTTTTTGCGGCATTTTGCTGCGGAAAAAATCTCTTGTACCAATTAGAGATAGTTCTCTTACATCATAAGTTTTCCCTCAATTATGCTCTGTTCGATTAATCACATCGGAGCAATGTGGATTAAGGCTAAAGAAAAATTCTCGGTAAACGAGATGTCAATTATCAAACTACATAGTTTTATAATTCTTGACTATTACAAATTCAACATTGAAAAGATAATTAGAACCTTGACCAAGAATTATTATATTCAATTACAGTCAACAACTGAATTGGTAGAGATTTTGATAAACTTCATTGTTTGAGTTTGTTTTCGATGAGAAAAGTCTGCGTGTCGTAATGAGCTGATACGATGCTGGGGGTATTTTAGCTACAAATATTGTATTGAATAAAAATTTTTTTATTCGAATGAACAATTTATTACAAATTCGGCATTGAGAATCACATTTTTTTAAACGGTAATTTATTTATATATCTTTACAGTCACCTTAAACACTTTCTATTCATAAAAGGATTATTTAAAACTTTATATTTATTACAGAATAATTCAACAAATTGTTATAATTGCTATAATTGCATACTTTTAATAATTGAGCACTCAATCCATTTAATAGCGAATTGTTAAGTCGTTTAAGCAACATTGAATACCATAATAACTCGGTAAAGATTGAATTTGGAGCAGTAGTGACATAATTTTTTTTACTTTTTACTCTACAGCATTAATTAATATATAATAATATAGTTATATTGTTCACTAGGACATTATTTTTTGAGAAACAAGAATTTTTATTTAAAGCGTTAAAAAAAAAAAAAAAAAACTTAAAAATCAGGGAAAATCCGAAATTCCAGCGACATTCCCAAAAACTCGTTCGTCACTGGCCGACAAAGCCAGAATGCCGCTGCTCGTGAAATTTCGTCCTCGATAATGTAGAAAAACACCGAGAGAACAGAGAGGAAAAATCTCGCACGGTCATCGCGTTGCCGGTAAGCCAATCGGTGCTTTGGCAATCGATACACCGGCAGAAGAAAGCTCGAGTGGAAGGTGTCGTGTGTCGAGCCTGTAATAAATCTATGATCCGCAAAAGCGCTCAATGTTAGCAAAAATTCCCGGCGAAATGCGGCCTTAATAGCGAGGCCGCCAGGAAATCTATATCGCCGCTCGTATGTAAGTCTATATCTTATTTTGTTGAGGTTGCTCGGGTGTCTGTGCGGGATTTACCCTTTTTATATTTTCTAATTCTTCACAGGAATCTTTCGGCCTGCTTGAGTAATCTAGTAGTGAATTTTAAAAATATATTGCCAGTTTTAATTGAATTGAAAATGAAAATGTCAACTACTATTACCAGTAAATATAGTTTCTATTTCGTTTAGAGTAAAGTACAGAAATTTTATGAAGCCTATTCTCACTAGCCAAAGGAAAAGTTAGTCATAAATGATTATCGAAAAAAGGAATATAGCAGATCAGAGTTGATCGGCTTAGCGTTGGCTGTGTAACGCAAACCATTCGCTCTCGGGCCAGTCTTATCTTACCTCAAAGCAATGTCTTGCCTTACCGGCTTAATCTACTTGACCAGAGTAAGAAAATCCAGCGGCAGCACGTGCGGACGCATCGCGACGCCGCGAAATCGATAGCCGACTAACAATTAACGGTCCAAACAGCAAAACCCGTTGTAATTGTACACTAACCTTCTTATAGACCAGTTTTCTTTTCGTTGCTTAAAATCGTGAGGAAATCGGTCAGACAAACTCGATGCCGCAAGTATATCAAATTCTTATGTGTGTTCTGCGAAGCTGAGAATAACCGAACGATTACGCAGGAATTCAATTTCATAAAGAGATAGTTAAACATTCGTTTCTAATTATATATAATTATTCGTCAAATCATTCTTCCGTTCTGTAAAATGCGTTGTAATGTAATGTAAAATAACTGTATATTATGTGGAAAATAGCATTTGTAAATATTAACTTTAGGCGCAATAATATCAATCGATATCATCCAATCAATTGTCATCGAAATGAATTTCAAGAGAATCGCTACTACTTGCATTTTTATTCGATATTAAATTCAATGTTTTGAATTATAGCTTCTGCAATATTTATACAACTTAAAAAATCCAGGAAGAGTATCGTTATCTTGAAGTAAACAATATTTGTGAAATCAATTACTCTTTAACACATACGACACATACGACATGTCATCGAAACTGTTTGATTACGTGCGAGAGTCTGATTATTCTGTTGCTTAAATTGAATCTTTAAAGTTTATGAACGATAGATGCAAAAACCATGAATGATGATAGAAAAAAGCATTGAAAAGCTCGATACAAAAAAAGTTAGTATCAAGAAATTTGAAAAAGATAAATAGTCCACCTGAGCGGCAGCTACCGTTCTGGCATCCGTTCTCGACGCTCTTCTGTCCGTTCTCGGTCTTCATGATGCAACCTCCCTTCTGTCGAGCTCGTTGGAACAGGTCCCGGAAAAAAAAACAAGACAGCGGCCGGCAACAAGTAGGCGACTGCGCGACGGAGCTTTCGCGCTTTCGGTAGCCGTCGGTCGCGCTTCGCGAGGAGGGGGAAAAGCGGACTGGCTGGAGGCAGGTCTGGCAGGCGAACAAAGACGTCACGTTCGGCACTGGTCCTAAGGATAAGCCCGCCGCCTAGTTTTATAAGCTGCGCCACCCCCACTCTTCTTTGCTCTGGCTTCTGGGATTTTCGGGAGAATGGGGAAGATGCCTGGGCCTAAGTTACTAAAACTGATTTTAAATAATCGTTTCGACTAGAAATGAAATTTTTTATAAATTCCATTCAAGTTTTTGATTTTTCATTAAATAAAGCATCTTATAGATCTAGCGATGATTTAATATGAACTTCTTTTGCACTGCTCTCAATAACGTGTTCACATTTATTCAGATTATTCTTTCAGCAGATGGCAATCTGTATCAGCATTATTTTTCAATGTAAAGGCTAAGGTGAAGGTTTTTATGGGTTTTCCATGGTACATCATAAATTCCTTTTTTTCTGAATTTCCAAAATCTGTAATTATCTGTAATTTATGAAATTTCATAATCTGTCTTTTGTTGTTTACTGTTCGCTTTTTAAACGACGTTACACAAGAACCTCGATAAAGCTGAAAGTTAAATTTGCTATTGTGCCTGAAAGTGCCATTGAAAGTCAAGTGCAAAGCACTGGTTCATCAATCTGAATGGTTAATCAAGCAAATAAAAGTTTTTGATAATTAATCAATCGCAAATTTTAACTTGCTCTTCCACAGTCTATGAATAAAGCAGTTTATTGCATTGTTATTGTAGCCAGCGGCACTTAAAATTTCATGTTTATGAATAAACGTAAGTAAAATTTATTAATAACCTGAAAATTATATCCCGACTTAGAAATCGCGGGGCATAAGGAAAAAGCGTTAAATTTCAGTATTACGCGCTTACTTTTGTGTGTATTACTTTCTAATTGCGCTTCAATAACGCAGAGTTTTTTTTAAGGATTCCGTACTTTTTCCTCTGACGTTTACGCCTCGTTGCAAAGGATCTTGAAATTGATAGAAATATGCATATTTAAAAGTTAATGTGCACAGGATGCAAACGCGAAATAAAGTAAAACCGCTCAAGGAAAAGTAAAAAAGACTTTTCCTATACTTGAAAGAGAAATAAGTTAAGTACCCGAGGTCATACAAATAAAGCATCATTATAATTACTTGTGAAATTGATTTTGTTGAAAATCTTTATTGTCAGTAAACGAAGTATATTAATGTCATCATTATATACAAGAATGTAGGCTTGATATTACCATGTTTTGAATTTAATTGCGTGTCGCCCAAATATACCCTTATTAATACAATATTGCGCCTTTATAGCGATCCTTTAGCACGAGATATTTATGTTCGAAAAGTAATTTTAGAACTTAACATAAAAGTACTATTAATTTAACTAAATACATTATTGATGAAAAAGAAACTTTACTTAAAGATGAAGGCTAAATAAATTTAATAATAGTGTTGAAAAATATATTTCTATAATTATTCTAACCTTATAAAAGTGCATAAAAAGCCTTATAAAACAATTGTTTTGTCTTCGCGCCTTTCGTAAAAACGAAATTTATCGCACATACGTTATGAAAAAAGGACATAAATATATAGCGTAAAAAATTATTAAAATTTTTCAATTAGTTTTATAGTGGATTGTAGGGAAGGAAAACTAGAAAACACAATTGTTTTGGTTTCCAAAATGAGTCTATTCTTCTGGCACACATTGTGTTGGGAATCCTTGGCAGTAAGTAGCGATTAATCCAATATCAGACAGGCATGAAATCGCATTTAATCTTCGAAATATCCTTAAAACGCTGGTAATAACAGACAGCCGGCTCGTGGTCTTAGCGTGATCCTAGCTCAGCGAGGTTACAACATGCCGCAAGTCGTCCGACCTACTTCGCGAGTATCTTTCATAAGTCACGGCGAATAAGATCGCGATTAGTCATATTAAAATGAGAAGTATTGTCAGCCGATTTATATAATCCGAACTGCTCGTTAGATCAACCTTTTTTCTTTTGCATTTGCTATACAACGATTTGTCGATGCACCTTACCAATTATTATAAGGGCCAAGGTTTTGGCTGACGGCTGGACTTTATGAACTCTGCATCGTTCGACGTTTTATGGCTTTTTTAATCTTCAACTTAAAGCCTCAACTTACCTTTGCATTTTTCGCCTGCAAGCTATTGGTCAGCAGGAAGTTGTACTCTTTTCAGACTTAAAGTAGACTTAAATCCAATAAATAAAATGTATTTTTACAATAAGTACAAAATAACTAACAATAAGTATATCCACTGATGTTTATCCCTTATTCTATTCCTGTTTTTCCTATCACCAAAGTTTGCTAAACAGGTTGGTAATAAATTTGGTCCTTCAGTGCGTATATCACATGTGTCGTTTACGGTACTTGGATTACGTTTTAAAGTTTACTCTTGATTTCGTCGGATCTAAAAAATATTTTTCTTAATTTTCAAAGTATTTTGATTTAAAATTGCGTTGAAAACTTGTTTAAGCATTAAAATGAATGAATTGAGATATTTTTAATTTCGAGTCATTTTATTATTTTATTTTCATTTACTACTTTAATTTTCAAACAAAACTAACTAATTTTACATTATCTTATAATTTACTGTATATTATTGAATATAAATGAACTACTGTATATAAATGAACAAACATTTAAAATTAAATTATTTATGTATAAACTTTATAAATTAATCTATTTATTTAAATCTTGTTGAAAATTATAAGTTTTGAAAAATATAATTATTGTTATCCATGACTATGTACTAAGTAAAAATATTTTACTTTGAAAATCTCAGCTTTAATACAATTCAATATGCAGTAAGTAAAACTGAGATTTATGAATTATATTTTGTGATTGCAATTAAACGAATAAATAATCCGGAATATAATCATAACTGAAAAGGTTAAAGGATTTGGATAGAGGGCTATTCTTAAGCCAAGGAGATAATACGTTGTTGAATTTAAACGGTTAAGAAATGTAAAGTCATTCCATGACAATCATTAAGTACAGTGAACATGTAGTAAGTTGGCAAATTTGTCCTTTAATAATTGATAAAGCAACAATGTCAACTATTGATTAGTACCGTTTGATTATAATAGATTACAATTACTTAATCATCAATGCTTTTCAAGAATTATGTAAAAAGAAATATTGAATGGACAAACATTACTTATCAATTATTTAGTGTTGTTTAACCGACTTTTAATACTCCTTTAAACAAACGATGCATGAAATTGAATTGCAAAGTAGATAAACATTAAAAAAAAAAAATAATAATCAATACACTTGCTATTTATCATAATATAAATAAATTATCATATAAACTGTTTTTATTAAAATAGCATAAAAAAACGTAAATATACAATTTATTTCGCTATAAATATTAAGTAGTATTTAGTGTGATAAGATGTCACTGCTCTGCAATGACTATGTAATAAAATAAATTTTTCAAAGCTATGAATTCTATCATAACCCGTTGTTCTGCTGATATTTTCATGATTTTATAATTTTTTTTGGACTTAACATACAATAAAGCATTCCAAAAGACAATCACGATAAAATCAGTCTAAATGTTTCGAGGCAAATATCACTATATTATTAACATAATTATCATTAAAGCGCGTAAAAATTGAAACGAGACTATAATTTGGCAAAAGCTCTATATAATATATAATATATAATATAAGTGGTTAATGATAATATAGAGCAACTAGAATTTAAGAAAATATTTTAGTTTATTTGAATGACTTCAGAAAAGAAGATTTTCTGTATTATGTATTTGTGAATTCATATTTAAATAAAAATCTTTAGATATAATTTTACAAAAATAAAATTATATTTAATTCTTTTAATAAACATTTTGTATTATGATAATGTAAAATTTATTATCTATATTAGTTTTCAGATTTTCATAACGAAAATTTCTTATTTCTGAAGTCATTATTTGTTTATATCCACTTCCTCATTATCAATTTTTTCAATTTTATCGAAATGCAAATTTATAAATTTTCATGAAAATATTCTTACTTTTCAATAGAAGATACAACTTCAAACTTTAAACCATTTTTACACAATTCTTCAATTATAGAAGTTTTACCAAATGCAGCACCAGGAGGTAAAACACCACCACTGAAAACAGAAATAAAATATAAGTTGGAAAAGAAAACCATCCTATTTACCGACTATTTTTTTGTTAAACAACATAAGATAAATTAATTGGCATGAGTAGCTTAATAAGCACATAATAAGAATTGTACACTTAAAAATTGTGCACACTTTAACATTGGCAAAATTGATATATAGATTGATATATTGGGCTATGCTAAATTGTGCCCAATTATAGTGAAAACAATTATTATGTGCACAAACCAATCCATGTCTAAATTAAATTAAGAATTTTTAAGTAACTAAATATTTCAAATTAAAGTGCAACTAATTTATATCATATAGAAGTAAAGAATTTTTTTTGTAAAAAAAAGAATTAAACTTACTTATTCGGCATTTTATCTGATTCATTCAGAATAGAAAGAGCACTCAATAATAAAGTTGTGCAAGTAGCACCATAGCCAGGGTTGACACCAGTAACTTTAGTTATCATTTCTTTATCCGGTAAATCTTTATGTTGATCAGTTGGTTCTGCTAACTTTTCTGTCCATCCTTTAGCAAAAAATGTGATGGAGAAATGAGTATTTGCCATTTGTTCTGGTTTTGGACCTTCATGACTAGCTAGACCTCCAGAGAAAAGTTTGGGATACTTCAATAACAAATTTCGGCCAAATTCAGACTTCACCATAATAGTCAAAATTCCTCCTATAACAGCTGTCATGAGTACTTGAAATAAAGATCTACAATGTTAATTTAAATATATAAATCTATCAATTGCATTAACAAATACGAGTTATTTCAAATTATTTCTATTCTTAAGATTTTAAATTAAAATTAAAAATGGATACTTAGATGTAATCAACTTACTTGAAAGTTATGTAAGTCTGTACTTGTACAGGCCTTTGATTGTATTTTTCAAATAAAAATCTTTGAGTTCTCAGACATACTGAACGATCAGATCCTGCGAATACAGTTGACCAACCTTCTGAAATAGCACTTTTGTGAATGTTACCTCTGCAATGCATAATACATAGTTTTAAATTTTTATAAAATAACGTAAATTTCTGTTTTAAAATATAAAATCTGTACCTTGATTTCAATTTTGGTTTTAACTCAGGCAGCTTTTGAGGATATAATTTTGAACGAAGTGTACGAAGCTCATTTGCATGAGCTAATCCATATACTGCTGACTCCCATGTTCCATAATGAAGAGCTGCACCACCATAATTTGTTGTTGACCACAAATTCAAATAAGTTTCAACAGAGTTAACTTCACCTCCAAAATTATTTTGAGTGAAAATCAAACCTAAATCTGCTGGAATACTATCAAAACCACAAGCACTAACAATGTATATTCCTGCTTCTTCTGCAGCTTTACTATATTCTAGCTGCATTTTCTCCATATACTGTTAAATAATTAAAAATATTTGAAATAAATATTACAAATTTCATAGGGTGTTTAAATTTTTTGTAATAGTACTTACTTGAGGTTCTCCACTAACATCAACATGATGTGTACGAGCCGCAATGCAGGCTTTAATCACTGGTTCACCGTAAAATCTGTATGGTCCAGAACAGTTTACAATTACTTTGGCTTGCTCAGCCATTTTTTTAAGAGATTCCTCATCTTTCAAATCTGCTATTATCACTTGAATATTTTCTAAACAAACCATTAATTTAAAATTTATTATAGTGATTGACTTGGTGTTATTAGTGATAAAGCACTTAAAATTTTTTGAATAATTTTATTACGAAAATAAATTAAATATACCTGATTCTGGGGCAAACTCTTTAAGAACAGTTTCCAAGGCTTCTTTACGTCTACCTGCTATTCCCCAAGTGAAAGGTTTTTCTTTTGCTAAACGTGCAGCTTCTTTCACAGTATATTT
Source organism: Ormyrus pomaceus (assembly GCA_900474385.1). NCBI lineage: Eukaryota > Metazoa > Arthropoda > Insecta > Hymenoptera > Ormyridae > Ormyrus > Ormyrus pomaceus. The sequence continues at coordinate 45,545 of UCOM01000442.1, forward strand.
ACCTGTAAAGCCTGTTGCTCCAAATATCACCATATCTAAACGTTCTTCTGCCATCCTAAAAATAAATGTAAATGAATGTTAACAATAGATGAAACTATATATGGTGGATGGAATAATTTCTGAATTAAAGTAATAATTTAATGAGCTAAAACAAATTTTAATTTAATGATTTAAAAAACCTGACAGTGAAAGTCAATTGAATTTAAAATTGCTTTTGGTATATATAAAAGTAAATTAAATCACAAATACTATTGATACGTTGAATAAGCTGATAAGGACAAATTAAAGTGAATAATCTTTGTTGCAAAGCCATTCTTATCCAATGAAATAAAACAGGTAATACAACATAAACTGCTGTTTGAAATAAATTTAAGTACATACTAATTGATCAATAAGTAAATAAATAAAGAATAATTATTTTTAAACCTGAGAAGAAGTCAATTTCTAATCACTAAAAATGAAAGTAGTGAAACGAATAGAATGAAAACAAGCTATTTTAAACTTAGCTGCCAATCATAATAAAAGTGTATGCATTAAACTAAAGTAGAAATCAGATTTAAACAAGTCAAATCTCACACATCGTGCAAAAAAAAATGATGTGCTTTTATTCAATCTCAATATTATTTGAATTAATCGTTTAAAAAAGATACATATACATGATAAATAACAGCTCAACTAAGTATATTTTTCTATAACTTTTGATTCAAATTTTACAAAAAGTTGTAGCTTGTATGATGTGCAATTACAGAATACAGTTTTTCAAAGACTTAATGTAAACTTTATTTTTTAGATAAAATATACCGAGTAATCATTAATTAGCTCAAAAACATACATTTTTTTTATCATTCAATCATTATAATTATTCTATAGTCATCCACTTCATTGACACTTTTTATCTTTATATAATTAATTACATATATTATTAAGAAATATAAACTTGCTTCGGGGCGCTCCCGCGCCCCTTGATATAAACTCATTACCTTAAAAATCGAAAGATCCGATAACTACGCACCCAAACTAATCAACGGAACTACAGGATGACTCACCGCAGTTACCGCGTTGTATAGCAACAGACAGCGAACTACCGCTAAACCCCCATTGTTAAAAAAGGAAAATCATCATTCCATTCAGGAGATGATATCACGTATTCCATAAATATATTCTACAGATTTCCGCCAAGGCCGCGGTACTAAAATTTTGACAACGTCATCGTACTAATGAGAGCCCCATATCCCTTTCCCATAAAATAGTTTCTTTTTTAATGAAATAAAACTTTTATTTTTAATTAGATAAAACTGAACAGTAAAGAAAAAGTAGTTCCGATTTATATGATTTACTAAATAAGGAGGTCGTAAGGGATACTGACAATGTCAACAATCGAGGCGGCGCCTGTTGCTAAGTACGTGGAAGCCGCGATTCTTTCTCCTTTTCCTTTCGCATACCCGATGAAAGAACACCAAAGCAAAAGTCACTCTCAAAAAAAAATCCACTCTATCTTACCTGAATAATTTTGCAGTGCAGCGTTATGTAAAAATCTTAAAAAACTAAGCAGTAACAGCGGCCACAGTTTTCCACCGGTCGCCGGATTCTGGAGTGGTAGCACGATGTGCGTTTATATGGTATTATGGATAGGAGGAGGGGGTAATGCGCCGAAATGAAACCGTCGCGGACCGCCTTGAGTTGAGCTTGAGCGATTATTTGTTATATATATATACACAATACACAGCTAGAGAAGGCAGTGTTTTTATCGGTCGATGCTAAGCAGCCGACTGGATAGTGGCGACTTTGCGGAAGAAACAGGAAGTTAAAAATTGCGAAATGAATTTAAATCGCGTGTTTGATTTGACGAGTGTGAATGTATTAACAGGAAAGGTGTGAATTGTGAAGTAGATTGTTGAAGCAGTTGTGTGCGACTGGAGGAAATGAGGTATTTCCTTTTTTTATCAGTTTGTACACGATTTCTCTTTTATTTGACTGGTAAGTATAAAGTGCACATTGTTTTGCAAACTGTTTTTTAAAATATGAATTATTTTTAATGACTTTTTTTCACTTTTTAGTACATGAAAGCAAAATTTAACAAATTATGTAATTAAAATTTAAAAAATTTTTGTATAACGTAAAATTTGTATTTTATTCAAAATAATCGAAATTTTTTTGTAATCTTAAAAATTGATTAAAAATATTAAATATTATTCGAATATTTAATTTTAGTATTACTATTTAATAAAAGAAAAAAATATTTTTATAATTGGTTTTCAAAGACTGAAATATGTATATTATAAATTAAATTCAACTTTCGCATTGTAAAAGAATATCATCATGAATAATAAAGCCTTCTCTCTTAATAAAGTTCCGAAATGAACTTAGTTCGCATCTCAATTTTCAGAAAAGCTGAATAGCCTGGAATAAATGAGAAAACTCGTCGCTTTTACAGGCTTCCAGCTGAAAAAGCTGCACCAGCTCGAAAAAGAAAGAGGGAAGGAAGGAAGGAAGGAAGGAAGGGAGCTAGGAAGGACACGTCAAGTTCGCAGGTGTTGGAGGGGTCGACGTCCGCGGAACAAATGCTAATTAAATCAGCGCGATATATCGGGCCTCGCCCCCGTGAGCGCACATAATCTCGCGCGCCGCTAATTTCGAACAAACGCTCGAGAAAAGGCCGATTCCTATCGGCGCCCGCGCCGAGCGTTAATTAAGCGGCGCGTAATTAATGCGACGTATAATATCGGCGTCGATTTGTCCCTCCCCCTGTCTGAGCTGCGCTGAGACGCAGCATCATTCAGCTGTTAATCGAGCGGTTGCTTCTATTCGAGTTATGGTGCGTGTACTGATTACATTGGAAGTAATTAGTGCTTCTATTTAAATAATAATTATTTGCTTATTTTTTATCCGCGCCCGCCGAGGATATTTAATTCTAAAAGAAGCAAATATCAAATATCACTTAATTCTGTGAAATGACAGTTCGCAAACTGTGGGGAATTGTTAAATTCAACATAAGCTGTATGGTTACATGGAAGTATTTATTTGATTTTACCTGATTGCAGCAATCTAAATATCTAAAATAAAAATAGATATTATTTACGAAAATTTTAGATAAATTATGTATTCACATATTTTATCCTTTTCTTTTACTTCAGATCAATTTAAATTTACATTTTTGAAGATTGGTAATTGTTCTGTCAATATATTTAATGATGGAAATAATTCCGGCGCGAGAGAAATGAATAGTTTGGAGAGAGTTAGTCATCTATAACTGCCTGCAGTCGATACGTAGCATACTCTTATGTTTAGTCATAATAGACCCCTTGTCTTAGCTTGCTTACTCGGTTCCACAATCTTTTTACATTTCTCTGAAATATCTACTCGGGACATTAAAAGAAAGATATTCTTTTAGTATTTGAATGCTGAGCCTCGGCATAAATACACGTGCATCCCATGAACAGCATAGAAAGTACATAGCTAATAATGAAAAAAGCGATCGATCAAGTGGCCACGACAACATCACACTTTGATTTATGGAAACACTTCGATTTAAAATTGAAATACTTTGCAGCAGCAGCCGGAAAGGAATAAAAATAATTTGCATTTCCATAGATATTGGAGTTCGCTCCACTTTGCGGCACACATGAAGTTTCAGATTTATTTCTCGTCGACTGGGTTTTGAAATCAGGCTTGCGTGCTTTCACCTCATTTTGCGAAAATGGAGCGGATTGGAATAGCTCGTTTGTTTGTAAACCCTTTGCGTACAGCTTAATTTTGTCTACTCTATATGCCAAAATCTGACTAGGTATATCACTAGGTATTTGCCTTTTCTTTTCTCAAATGAGCTTTCCTACTGAGCAAAGGATATATTCTTACTGCAGAACACAAAATTTTATTGAATTTCAAAAGTAAGTTATAAAAATTTAGGACAATGTTTCATTAGCATAACTTATTTTCTATATTACCTATACGTTCAAAATTAATAAATATTAATTAGCAATCATATCGTTTTCAAGTTTGAATTTTTAGTGAGCTTGTGTGCTTAACGGATCGGGAATTAAAAGTTCATTTAAACCATATAATCTGTTACGCGATTAAAAAAAAATACAATCAATTAGCTGATCCACTTCTGTGTCATCGACAATCTGGGGTAAATGCAACGACATAATTAGCTCGATATTTTATAAATGGAGCATTAAATGCTATGAGATCACAGAGCGTCTAATCAGTACATTGATTTTCTAAGTAGACTATAAAATTTTGTAACTAAATTTTAAGATTCATCTTTTCTGTAGATACATATAATATTTATTATTTAAATGTCTAGTATTTTTAGTACTGTTTAATTTAAAAATTATGTAACTATACTGATTATCAAATATAGGATTTAGAAGGCAGCTTTAGAAAACCGAAAATCAATGTCAAAATTCAAATCCTGTAACTTTTTCTCTTTTAAACTCTTTTAAAAAGAAGAACATTTACTTACTCGCGGTAAAAGGAGCGTAAAATTAATACACAAGTACACGCTTAGCAGCCTCGATGAGCGATCCGTCAGTTTCATAACTGCTTAGAGCGCGAAATTCAATCGCAGTCTCGAATTTATGTTCGTGAAGCGATCTGCTTGGATTTGTATAGACTAGTGATATAATAGTTTAATCTCTTCGTATATGGTTTGTGTACCTAGAGACTTAAAAGTGGTGTGGAGTTGAGTTGTACAACTAATAACAAGTTGTAGTTTTAGTTACTGATGTTGATTTCTGGCAGAATGCCCAATGATGATGAGCTGGAGAAGTTAGTTTTCTGATGAAATACTTTCCTAAAATTTAAGTTTTATGAGTGGATGGATTTATTTTTGATAAAATAAAATATTTTCTTTGTCAATTAACTCAAACTAACTATAAGCAGCAATTATTTTTATTTGCCGATTCTTGTAGCATCTACCCCAGCCCAGCATAGTATTCAACCTTCAACGACGCAGCAACGTCCCTATGCATATAACGTCGATGGGAGCACCGCTCGACTGGCGGCGGCGAAAGGGCGGCCAAAGGGCACCAGGAGGGCATTTTTCACCTGCTCGATAATAAAAATTCAAGCCCGCAGCACTAATGTCGTTCCTTGCGCACACACCTGCCCCCTCCCTGGAAGTTGTCCGTTACTCCGGCGATTTGCACGCGAGGGGAGCGTGCGCGAATAGACAATCGACGCCCTTTTCCCCCCCTGGCGCACTCGGGAGTTTTCGCCCGGGGCCAGAGTATCCTTTCGTGTCGTCAGGGATTCTAATAGAATCTTTCAGGATGCGAGAAGAACATCTGGCTGCCGTTTTTCTATAAGCGGGCTAATGCTAATGGCTTCATTTCAGGGCTCGAAATTGGACTAGAGGACGAACAATTATCGTAATTTCACTCCGAAAATTTTAAAATTTTGTCCCAAGTGTCAAAACGATCAAAATTACATTAAATTAGCTCTTGCTCAATAGCAATAATGATCGAAAATCTGGTACTCGACACATGGTCCCCGAAATCTATGGAGGTGCAATTTCTGCACACCGTTATCGGCGAATGAACAAAAAAGCCTGACAATTTCTACCAGGGACGTACGCAAAGATCGCTTAATAGCTTCAAAAGACTCAGACCCTGCAACTATAGCTCACATCTAACTTTTTCTCTGCCTATGCTCTTGATATGCATAAGATAATTGCATTTTATTTTTGTATAAGCGCGTATAAATTTTTCCGAATAAGTTTTAAATTTTTAACAGATCAGGAGAAAAAGTTCATTGAAAGCATCGTCATCAGCAGGAAAAAGTCGGAGCCCAAGCGAAAATCCCTCCGCCGAAAGCATGACCGGTGTCTCGTGGTGCTGCTACCAAGTTTACTGCGGCGCCAACCTGAGAGAGAGAAAGAGGCAAGGGAGAGAGAGAGAGCGGGGGAACGACCTGCGCGCGCGAGAGCAAAGCCGCGCAACAGTCGCCGCAGTTAGTTCGCTTCCAGCCGCGGCTCTGCGCGAGTCGTTTTCCCGGGTTCGCGAGGTGCGCGACAGTGCTGCAACAGCGGTGCGGCCGGCTCAGGCTGCCGAAACATTCATGAGACCGTTTCGGTGAGTTTTCTGCGAATGCAATCGGTAAGCGAGGAGCTTCTCCTTCCTCGATTCTTTCAAATTTCCTTTCTTTTTTCCCTGGCTACCACTAAATTTCAAGGACTTTTTCATTTGCTAATTAAATCAACTTTTATCTATTATTTAACAGTAGATTAAGTGTTTCTTCAACTCTCGATTCGATTAACTATTGAATGGTAGAATTATTACAGTTTACGATTTCATCAATGACTGATAAAAACAAACGTAGTTGAACTAAATATTTACTATTAAAAATTTCCGCTACAAATAGTTCGATGATGTAAATAGCAGTCGCCGGCGAAAGCCTATATACAAACGAATGAATAGGAAGAGGAGTTTGTTTACGTTCGGCTATCAAGAGTCTGAGGCGGCATTTCTTAATTAAATCAGTCCTTCGTTCTCGGATTTCGTCGACGCGATGAGATTCATTTTTCAGATTTTATTGCCGGCATTGAGTCAGACGTAAATGTGAAAATTAAATCACTGCAATAACGATGATTTAATTTATTAGAAATGAGAAAATAAGTAATCCGTATTTATGTGCATAGAGGCGGATCTTAAAGTGGTAATAAATTTTAGAGGCATATTTAAATTTTAAATTACACTACTTTAGCGCGATAGTAGTTTATAGCAGAGATATTTTAGATTCTAGGAAAGCAATATATTGTCTATGACTAAAAAAATTTTGTATATATATTTACATTTGTGAGTTTAAAAAAATGTACAATATTAGTACATCGTGTGATGTCATATATAATAAACACCAATGTCGGAAAAAATGTATAGTTTAACACTTAAATTAAAAAAGGTAATAAAAAAGAAATGAAAACTTTTAATTACCTTCTTCCTAATTACAAAGTACCGTTTCACTAGCGTGAAAACTTGAAAGAAACCGCTTTCGACAAATACAACGCTCCCCGTAATTTAATATAAAACTTTTTATCAACGTCCATGCCAACTTAAAGTGAAATTAAACCGAAAAGAATGAAATGACTTTCCTTCCCCGTCATATCGACGGCGGCCGCTCTTGAAACTTCTTGGTTCAAGAATATTTTATTTGCTTTTTCGCTCCGTCATCTCGCCGTTTCATCGTTACACCCAGCAGAGAAAGAGAAAAAAAATTCCAATAATAATGAACTCGTCAAGACTTTGACTATAAATCATCCGGTCGTCGTGCTATCTGTTACGCTTCTGAATACCTGTAACGGATCGCATAACGAAGCATCTCCGAGTTGGCAAAAACTAATTATTGAGTAGAATTTTTATCAGAGGCCTTGACATTTAGAAAAGTCAAACATTCTGGTATTTGATAAAAAGGTTTAAAATAATATGTTTCATGAAACTTGTGCACGTTAGAGATACAAGTAATTTTAGACGATGGATAAGTATAATTTTTCAGAGCAAGCTGCTTGAAACGTGCTGATAAAGTGCTATTATGTAGTAACTAAATAGCTGCAAGAAAACATTAGCTTAATGAGTAGATTTGTAAGCTAAATTTTTGACTAAATGCTCTAACTTATTCTCGATGCAATTTCTTTCTTTGAACTTTGAAATCCCTCTAGATTCTCGTGAAAGCCTATCCGTTGCACTGGTTGACAAAACGTTGGTGCAACAGAGACTCGCGCGGCTCCGCAGCAAAAGCTCGAGTTAATTGGCCGCGAGCAGGGATTTTAAAGGGACAACAAGCGATCGAGAGAGAAAGAGACAAAGCAAACGCATAGCAGAGGCTTCATTGGCGCTGATTACGGCCATTATCCCTGATTGTAAGGAATACTCCCATCGAGCCACTAAATTCATCCGCCTTGAGTCAATTTAATTCCATTTCGGACCTCTCATCCGTTAATCGCGCCCTTTCTCTCTTTCTCTCTGACTCGGCCGCTTTTTTCGTCTCATCTCCAGGCATAATAAGCCGGTATCCCTTTCTCTCTCGCTACAACGTATAGGCCTGCTCATAGAGAACATTAGCGGACAGAGTCTCGCTGCCGAGGTATATAACGCTTGATAAGTATGCTAAAGGGCAAGAACCTTTCGCGATTCGCTCATGGTTATAGAATTCTAGTTTCTCGGGGAAAGAGATTCTGACGAAAAAACATTCATAATTTTTTTTTCTTCAATTTTAGATTAAATAAAGAAATTTTCGTTGATAAAACATTTGTGAATTCGACGTATTCTATCGAGATCTGTGCTATATTATTTATCACGTAAAACAACGAATTCTAAAAGCTAGATGACTAAGATCTTATTCTTAGCCTTAGAAAACTGAAACCATCACTATTACGGTATATTCTGAGGAATAAAAAAACCATCAACGGCTTGAACAATAACAGACAATTATGCAATTTCGTTCTCGAGCGAGTCTTTTCAACGGACTGCTTCTTGTCTACGTTCTGCGAGTTCATCGCAGTTGTAAACGCCCTTAAGTGTTATTGAAATTTCCTTATCCAAGTCCAACTATTTCTTTTCTCAACGGTAATTTATCAGTCTGTGTCGCAATTTTGTCTTTAGTGCTGTGCGAAATTGCACTTAGCTAAAGAGCCTCACTTACGGACATTTGTGATTACGCGCTTTAATGTACTTAATAGCCGAGTCCACTGAATTGCCGGATTTTTTTTTCGGGTAAATATCGGACTAATTAATAGAGCGACCTTATTCAACTGATGGAGGCCTCTTTAGTGTTTGCATTAATTTATTGGTAAACTTTTAAATTTTTTTTAATTTTAGCTTTTTTATTTTTAAGTTTGATAGCTGAAAGATACAACAACAATATTTGTAGATATAAAAATTACTAAATTTAAATATTGTATACAACTTGTCCAGTTGTCCAGAATGCAATTATCCTCTTCATTAAAATTTAAGATTGCATTGTTTGCTGTCGCGGATCAATATGACTTGATGCCACAAATGATTTATTAAGATTCTTAATATACCCTTCAAGGCAGAAAGATATATTTTGACCGGCCGTTCGATAAACGACCTGGCTAATTGACTGGCCAAAAGTAAAAATTGGGCGACAAAAATATTTGAAATTAAACTGTTGCAAATTTCTATATAAACCAGGTTCATCAGGCACGCATCGCCCGCCGTTATTCCTACTTTGTTATTCAATATTTTTTTCTCGAAAATCTGTAAATTTATATCATTTAAGGAGGAAAAATATATCAGCGCGCGAAGGACGCATTCAAATTGTACTTTGCATTAACAGACAAAATTGAGATTTTATTATCAGTCTATTTACTATGAATGATTTTCAATTTGATTCTTTTGCAATTTAACTTGACCGATTAGTCTGTTTAAATCTAGAGAAACAAGAGAACGCAATAAATCCTCTTTAATTTGTTTTAATATTTTAATATAAAATAAATCCTGTCAAATCAATCAATTATTGTTAGACAGATATCATAATTAGTGAAATTTTGAGGGGAGGTTATTTATTTTCCAATAACATGTAAAGTGAATTTATGTTAAAAAACGGTTTTCATTGAGAAACTCCCAGCTGAGACTAACCTCGCAGATGTAAAAGGCCTGGTTTGCGTCAGTCTCATCCCGAAAAAGGCAAAAGAAACGACGAGGCGGCAGCGCCCAGCCCGGCAGAATTAGGTGAACGCACCGGCCTTCGATTAACGCTCGCTCGTCCAATACTCACGATCTCACAGGTAGCCACAGTAGCCGGTTTGATAAGCGGCCCCCGGCAATCAGCGCGCAAACTCGTCCGACGAGCAGTCTCATTTTTCCGCTTTTCCGACAGCAATCTAACGCCGCGGCTCGTTTTAATTTTTACCGAGAGGTAATGGCCGACTTCCCAGGGATGCGGCTTTTTCTAATAAGTAAGATAAGATGGGAGGGTGCTGGCTCCTGGCTGCCGATGCTTCGTTAAGGTTAAGGAAGCCATTCAGCCGTGAGATCTGCGTTTGTTTCCGAGAGCTGGAGCTGCACTCTGCGGGTTCGCTTTTTGCTTTGCTTCGCTCAACTGACTAAGAGAAGAGGAGGTGCTTCCTGCAATCAATTTTGTGAGAGGTGCGTCCGCGAGTCTGGCTGGCTCTCCGACCAAAACAATTAATAATATAACACTCCCGACAGTCTCGACCCGAAAAACAAAAGATTTTTCTAAAGTCTTCCTTTTTCATTTTGCTTGAATGAAATTAACAGTTGAATTAAAACGTAAATATCGTCACAACCCATAAAATAGCAGTTATCGTTTTGAAAGATTATCGAATGACGACGATAGCGATACGCGCTCTGAAACTTGTTTCGGTACAACGCACTCTCTTATTAATAATACACACAACGCGTTCATTCAAGAGGGAAATAAAAGACACGGCAGATCCGCGATAAACCCGCTAGCAACATCAATTCAGCCAGGCAAAAAAGAAAGTAGCAGGCAAGGAAACCGGTTGCGCAATCCTCGAGCAAATAAACAAAGGTCCCCCCGGCCTCTTTGGCGCGCAATTCGCGCGTTTCCCGCGGAGAGAAAAGCCCGGCTGCCGGAGCATTGACGCGGCCCGGATTCAGTTTTCCAGCCGCTCATTCATCTGCAGCTGCAGCTGCTCGTTTATCCCGTTGCTCGACGCCTCGTATCTGCCGGGTCAATCGCTCCTGTGCTGCTGCGTATTGTAACATTCCGTCCCTTCGCTCGTTGCACTTTTTTTTCTGATGCTCCATCGAGGTGCGAGTTTCCGTAACGCGAGAGGCGCATAATGTACACCGAGAGATGAGTTGTGAGGATGCTGCCTTCGCAGAGTTGGCATGGAGGGATTGTTTGCGGCTCTGAATTAAGCGAGCTCGAATGAGGAAGGTGGCGGTTTTATTTCAATTGAAAGCGTTTTAAAAACAGTCATGATTTCATTCATTTAGATTTATTTATTAATTCTAAAAATGGGAATTATTTTTAATTTATATTTTTTCGTTATTCGCTTCGTAAAGGAAATGAAGTTGCATTTGTTTACGAGCACTTCCTGGCTAATAAAAACAGCGTCGAAAGTGAAATGTGACTAATGCAAATAACCCGAACCAAGTTCATCTAGAGGAAAGCAAATTAGCCCAGATATTCAACGCTCTATTTTTCTTAATTAGAGTTTGATATTTTTAGACTGATTTGAATAATGAAAAAATTATCCAGTCATAACTTGCTTTATCTCGAAAAAAACTGTTTCTAGTAAATTAAATTTTATAATTGGACACTTGCAAAGTTTTAGTTTAATTAAAAATAACAGTTACTGTCTCTTCTTCAATAATGAAAAACTAATTCTTTAGTTTTATTAGCGTAAATTAAAATATTTTTAATATAATAATTGAGTGAAAAAAAGTGAAGAATAAAAGAAGTTAATATTACTCCGGACGGAAATGAAGTGAAGTGGAAAGGAGGCTATTAACCGATTGGTCGTCAGCAACAACAAGACACGCGTGCACATCCTTGAACTCGCCCGCTCGCAGGAAAGGGCCCCGGGACTTATCCTCTCTCTCTCTCTCTCTCTCTCATTACCGGCGGCTCCGATCTCGTTTCTCCATCGAGTTCTTCCTTTCTCGGCGGGTCGCGTTCCGTTACACTTTGTGCCAAGCTCTTTCTATTATTGTGTAGGCAACCTATTGTGGCCGCTCGGGGGCACAAAGAGGATAGCAGCCGATGATTTGGACATTTTCGGGGACGCTCTTTTTCTACAGGCTTTTCCTCACTGACTAATATGAATATGAGCTTTTTCTGCGCCACTGAACTGATTTTCTTCAAATTAATATCTAATGCCTATGAAATTATTTTTGGGCTGATGACTTTTTTCAAAGGATGCTTGCATTGTACACGTGTATAATGAAAGAGAGAAATTATTTTTATTTTTTTGTAGCAATTTTTTTTAATAGACCCTCGTACTTATAGTAAAGTAAAGTACCAAGGTGTTTGTATTTTGTATTTTTAATCTTAATCTGAAAAAGAACTGCTTATTTTTGCATACGTTTGACAATGACGAAAAGAAAGTATAATAAATAATAGTTTATTTATTCAGAGTTGAGCAATCGTGAACTAGTTGCCAGTATAAGTAGGAGTTTTCTATGCTTTATCACGCTACACCAGCACATGACGAATGGAGACAAGCATCAGATAAATTTTATTTTTAACTGCAGAAATCGCACGCCGCTGCAATTCAATGAGCCTCTGGGAATAATAAAAATTTGACAGCGACTGTGCGGGCATCTGCTTTCGTGTGCCCGGCACGCGCTTACCTTTCCCGACAGTTGATACCTGCGCGTGTGCGAGCATTGTCGTGGATGTCGGTGCCTCCTTTCGAGAGCCGATCGGCTTTGAACCTCTGCTTCTCCCGATTTTCCATTAGGCGCGCCTGCGTTCTTCCAAGGGAATTTTCTTCCTTTGTCATTTCTTTCGAAAATCCTTTTAAATATAGAATGGATCTTTTTATAGTTTAAGTGGCATTAGTTTTTTCGGAGGCATTTGCCCGTCTACGTATTTCTGCTTGATTTATTTGAGGATTTGAAAAATCTTTATTTATTTTTGTGCGTTCAAATAAGTGTAAATATTTTAGTTTGCAAGAAAATGCGTAGTTTTAGCAAGAATACAGTAATTTTCAATCAACTATAAAAGTTTTTAAATAAAAAATAAGCCTTTAAAAATTAAATTTTATTATCTGAGGAATACAATTATTACGAAAAATAATCTTGAATAAAAGTGTATAAAATATGTTTTTATAGTCGCGGTCGCCTCATTTTATCTCTTTGAAATTTATTGAATAAAGTATATCGAAATACTATTGTTTTTTTTGAAAAAACAAAATACTTGCATGTTACCAAAGACTCTTCTTTTTCAAAATTTCAATTCTAAATTCTAGATTACGTAAGAGCATAGCCGGCACATTTTCTATGCAGAAGCCGGCCAATAGCCGGCATCGTCCTGAATCCATTCGCTCTCGCCGGAGGAGGTTCGGTTATCGCGTTTAATCTCGCTGAAAATTTCCTCTCTCCGTCTCACCTCTGCACTCCCACGGATGTTCTCGCGCCTCGTCACCATGGCTTGCAGTCTTTTTCTCGTGCTGCGAAGCTTCATTTTAACGTAGTTTGGAAAATAGGGGGTGGGATTAAAATAGCGGATGCAGCACATCTGATTATTCAGAAAATTGTTGACAAAAGAATTATTTCATTCTGAAGGACAATTTATTGAGTTACAAGGTTTGCTTGAAAGAATCTTTATTTTCAAAAGATACTTATAAAAATTACTTTTCAAAATAAATATGAGTATTTTAAATTTAAAATGATTAGTACTCATTTCAAGAGTGTTAAGAAATAAATTATTCTTTTGCCAACATATGATCCATTTTTAAAAAGGTAAAACTAAAATTACGATAAACAATTTTTATACTTTTCAGACTTCTCTCAACTTTATGAGCTTCGTGAATATGAAATTCTTTTATCCGTATTGCGCGACTACTTTGCCGCATGAAATACTTCGTGACGAGTCGATATGAAATCTCATCGATCTGAAAGTAAAGTGAATAAAAATTTTAAGTTAGATGTATCTTGAAAAACTTTCTGTCAGACACAAAAGTCTTAAAAATATTTCAAATATTGTTTATTATGTTTATTTGATTTAATAAAATTCTAAATATTTAGTATAAATTGAAAACAATTACAACAAGATCTTTTTTGAAATCTATTGCGTAAAAGTATTTCTATTTCGATACAACTTTATTTAAGGTCATCGAACGGACAATTGTTCAGGCAGAGTTGCTTAACAACTTTCTGAAATATGATTAATTGAAAGCTACGTTGGATTTAAAGATTTCAAACTTATGCTTCAAAGTAGCAACGCTTTAAAGCAAGGGGAGATTGAATTCGTTTCAATGGCATAATGTTTCTTTCTATTTTAAACTAAAATGCTTCTTGGTCTCTGAATAGAGATAATTTATTTGCTACTCCTTCAAGTATGTAAATAAGACATTCCATTTTCAATTACGTGAAAATCTGTACATAAAAGATATTTTAAAGTAATAAAAATGCATGACAAATTACGTAATTCTGCAGTGACTATCTGTGAATATTTCATTTCGCAGGAAATTGAGTTGTTATAAAAACTCGTAGGAAGGATATATTACGCGTTTGAAATGCAGCTCTTGTAATTTAAAATAAACAAGTTGTTTTTAGATGTTTTCCAACTAAAAACAAGTTTCGAATGATCACTTACTATTTTTTTAAGTCAAGATAAATAAATAAAATCTGCATGCATTTAAATACCGTAATCACGTTAATTAAATGTTCTCACCTAGAAGTTTCATCGAAATCAAAGGGAGATTAAAGCCATCTGTGACCGAAATGAATATAACCCTCGAAACTAATCAAATCCAATGTAATGAACGTCTGCGGCTCGAGCCCCCATCGCTCACTCCGTCATTACCCCCAGCCACGCTCCCACGAACCCAGCCAAACCCAGCGCGCAATCCAGCTTATTACGAGCATTACACATCCGCAAATATAGGCGGCGAAGGAATCTGCTCGCGCGACGCCGAACAATAACGTAACGCGCTATTTTTGGAGCTCGAAACTCCGGCTACAGGATACATATATTTCGCGCGAGAGGATTTTGCTGGAAAGAAGAAAAAGGAGGACTGCGCTGACGTAAGGTGGGGGCTGTAGTTTAGAGCCGTAGCTTCGGTTGAATTCAGGGGGAATTGGGATGGGCAGCTGAGGAGTTTCTGTTTGATTACGCAAAATGAGGATTTAATAAGCGTTCTTTATGACATTTGTGGAATTCGAGGTGGTGATTTGTCAATGACGAAAACATTCAAGAATAATACATTATTCGAATTCATTATTTCTACTTTTTAGAATATTTTATTTAGAACTTGGGCTAAAAACTAGAACTTTTCAAAAATTAAAAGATGATCGTGCCCTTTTTATGCACTGTGTATAGTTTTTGGGGCCTGAATAATAAAATTTTTTGTGACAACACTTTTTTAGAATGACGTAAGATAACGAATATAAATAGGACGTAACAGCGGCGAAGAATATTTTACAGTAGTAAAAGCAAATAAAACTTTCACAATTTATGCTTTAGACTTTTGAGAAGAAATATTGATCAATACATTAAATTAACGTTATATGCCTAATTAAAATTCATTTAAACGAATTAAGTCCCTCGCAAATTGTTCTAATTCTTCCTCTTCTAGAAGTAAAATACAATGTCCCCATTTTCCCTTAATATGTCTAATTTGACCCAGCAACACGCAGAACAGCGTTTACAAGCCATTAACAGCCGGTTTCGTCTTTTCCCAAAGGAAATAAACGCGCGACACGCAAAAAATGACAAAGTATCAAATACACGAAAAATAAAGGTTCTATGTTATGACGTTGTGTGTATTCTAAGAATAGAAGAAAGTATGAAGTAATCACCGGCACTATTTTTTCATTCCATTAAATCTCTATCACAGTGGTACGTCGAGCTCATTCTAATCTCTGATCGTAAATTTCAAGGCATACGACGGTTTCACACGCACAGATTTGAAGGAGCAACAAGTAATAAATTTTCCATAGCAACTTCAGCTGCAACAAATCACTGAGAGAACAGAATGAACATCAAGTTCAAGCATCATTTTACCTGGTTATAAGATTCTAGAACCGAAATATTAGAATTGGATTTTCTGTCGAAAAAGTGACGAGGCCAATCCGCAAATTGAGATCCATCATGAAAAAAGTGTCGAGCTCTGCCTGGACGCGCAGGCGCTCGTGAATAATAATCGCTGGCTGCAGCGGCCGGACGATGTGCGAACGGCCCGCGGAGCAGTTAACCCAGTTAGACTCGCCGCGGAACTTTGAAGAGCGGCGGCGCGTCTGTACTTACTTACTTTGCTGGTATCTGCCACGCGCGGATCAAGAGCCGCCCGGGAAAAACACCAAGCGGCCCTTTTTTCCTGCCTCGAGTGCTGCTATTTTAATTACGCCGCGGATCTCTCACTGTACCGTTTGCTTTATCCTCGCGGAAAGTCCGCTGAGAATTTCGTTAATGCTCTTTGAAGCACTCAATTTAGAGCATTTTCTTAGGGTTTTCTCAGAGCTAAGAGACGACTCGGGTAGGAAAGTGTAGACCTGCGCTTTTTTTCATCAACCGCAGTAAACTCTAGGCCGGTACTACTGTATTTTAAAAAAGGCAGTCGTAAAGTTACAATGAGTTAGTACTAATAGATGGTGCAACGGTCGTTACTCTTCTTTCTTATTTTAACGACTTTTTTCTTTCTCCTAAAGTAACCCCTCTTTAGAAATAATCATTAAAATAGAAACAATAAATTGCCTTTTAAGTGTTTATAAAAATTATATTCTTATATTGCATTGTTATTGTATAATTTTATACGAGCTTTAGTGATTTAATTCTTCAGAGGGCTCATTAATTATAGAGATATCATTTTATTTTATATCTTGAGATTAAAATAATGCACCTTAATTTGCATAAAAGACATTTTTTCCTACGGAAAATCGATACGAAATTTTTTTTAGAAATTACGGAAGCAAGATAAGCCTTTTTACTACATAAATAAAATTTTAGCAAATTATTTTCTAAAAAGTAGACTAAAATTTCGAATGAAAGAAAGCTCAAGTTTCATTGTTTTTGCTAGAACTGAAAGTATTGCCGGGCGATGAAAGGCTGCTAAGCCCGCTAAAGAGGAACGATTCGGATCTGCATCTTGCCCTGGCGTCCTGCAGCCGCGAACAAAAGGCTTGCGTGGGAGTCTCTCCGAGCGCGTACACACGTGTGGTCCCGTTAGCAGCTCTCTCTCTTCGCGACCCGAGCCATGTCACCGCTGACGCCACGCTCGGATTTATGCGGCTCGCTTTTTTTCATCAGACAGTTCAAAGGAGAGCTCAATTGATATTGCAGGAGAGAAGCTTGGAGGCGCGATCGGGCCAACTTTTTTATAGTCTAATAAACATGATTTTATACGATGGTTAGGCTCAATTGCCCTCGTAGCTTTTTGCTGAATTTATGGCTGGAGCTTGTGTGAGTGGCCTGGAACTTGATTGCTTGAGGGCTTCCTTGTTTTTCTTTGGTTTCTGACTTTGTTCAAAGCTTTCATTTGCACTGCTATCGAGACCTTTGTTTTCTTCAATTTTACATCTGTTTTTCTTTCAAATCAAAATCCGGTTTTTTTATCTAAACAAAATTCTTTCCGTTTTGTCATCATAATACTATGATTTAATTGAAGGGAAACTACAAATAATGTATTTTTTTTTAAAGTAAACTCTTTTTTTTATTTCTTTGCACCCCGTTAAAAAAACTCTGGTTTAATCGTCAGAAAGGTTCCGCGAAACCTTGGAAATTTCATCCCTGCAGCAGCAAGAGTAACCTCCCGCTCGCTCTCAGAGGCGCCGGAGAAACGTCGCAGCAAAAACGCGTCGACACGGAACGGCATGCGCGCGTCGGGAAATTGGCTTAGCCGCCGTGGCGCTAAAGCAAATTACCGCGCAACCCACTTTTTTCCCGATTCTCCGATACTCCAGACCAAGGCGAACGGACGCCTCTCACTTCTTTCCAGACGTTCGCTCTCCTCCTGATTTTCGATTCACACTTGTTTGATCGATGGAAAGCGCAACTTGTAGTTGAAGGAACATTCAGTGAAATGACCACACGTCAAACATTAAACTATCAAATCGAATGCATTAATAAAGCCTCATTTATAACGAGATCCAATTACAAACGAGCAGGGCAGGTCATAGGTTAAAACGAAACACCTCGTCTCTTAGAAAAATGCATTAAAAATTATTAATCGCATTACATATTAATGAGTCAAGAGAAATAAAAAATTATATTATCGAAGCAAAATGTCTGTTTTTCTTCGCTGTACTAAAAAGTATGTAATAAAATTGTCTAATTCCATTTAATTATTTTTCGAAGCCTACGAAATACCGTATTTCAAGTGTTTACGGCTACAATAAATTACAGAGAACGCACAAGTTTTATTACAATACCTGTTATGAACTCTTCTCAAGTAATTCGCGTAATACC
Source organism: Ormyrus pomaceus (assembly GCA_900474385.1). NCBI lineage: Eukaryota > Metazoa > Arthropoda > Insecta > Hymenoptera > Ormyridae > Ormyrus > Ormyrus pomaceus. Next base: position 63,626 of record UCOM01000442.1, read on the forward strand.
AAACTAAAGCATTCCCATAGTGATCACAATCTCACGCACTGTTGATATGGACTGTTGATGCATGCTTAACATTTAACCGTAAAAATTTTAATATTTATGTACTATTTTCGTAAAGTTTTTGTAATATTTAAATTTAAGAATGACGATATTTATTAATGAAAAAAGGAAGCAAAAAAGACAATAATAAAATCGTAGTTAAAAAGCAGCAAAACAATCCCGCACGACAAGAGAGAAAAGCGTGGTGATAATAAGACATGTGCGTAGGCAAAAATGCGTGCGCGCGCATATGTAATTCGGGAAACCTTGACACGAAAACGGCCGTCTAAAAGCCTTCCGGGCTCGGGACGTGACGACTACTTGGCTCCTTTATAGACCGGCGGCGGCTGCGGCAGGAAATTGCTGGACGCGTTTATTAGCCGACTCTACTTACGCCGGATTACGTACATGCAAGCGCGCGCGCCGGGATCATCCGGCGCGGGCGGCTTAGGCGTTGCAGCTTCGTTTATTGAAAAAGCAGCCCAGACGCGAGTTTATACTGCCCGATTAATCGCCTAATTCTCTCATTCCTTTTCTACGTTTATGGGGCCTTTAATAGGAAAATTCTATATAATATTATAAATTCGAATAGTATATTGTAAAAATAAGCAAGTTTGATTACTGCTTTATCAAGATAAACGGTATCGAATAGCTTTTAGCCTTTTACAAATATAATGCAATAAAATTAGCTAGAGTGGATTTTTTATTCAAACCAATGTTCTCAAACCAATTTACTAATAATGAAATTCTTTTTACGAAGCCGTTCGTCAAAACAAAAGGATTGTTTCCATAATGTAAACGATATTCATTAAACATTTACATAATTGCGATTCAAAACAATATTATACATTTATCCGTGATCGACAATCCTTTATTCCGTTTAAAATGAAGCATAAAGCGTTGCATAAGAAACGATAATTATATAATTATATACTTCATTTAAGAATTACATTTAAAGAACCGTATAATTTAGCTTTTTTAAAGCTGCCTTTCACCACAAAACATTATAGCTGTAAAAATGAATGTCATTGACAAAGTTCGTCTCTCCTTCCAGATAAAAAGACAGCGAAGCGCTTCAGCATGCAAAGGCGTTGGCAATCAAGGGTCCCATCAGCCTCGGCGGACGTCGAGCGATGAAGCGACGCAAAGCGACACACAGCACCAAGTAGCTTAGCCCGATTTGTCCGTTTTACCGAATCCGAAAGTAAAACCGATCGAAACTCAGCGGCAAGATGAGCTCGACTACCGAGGTGATCGATAACGCCAAGGGCATGGAGCCCCGCAAGAAGCTCATTAACACCAACCTCATTTCCCTCAAGTGCCTGCTCTTCTTATTCTTTGGAGGTGAGGAATATACGAAAGATGGTCACATTTATTCCAAGCAATAATATCAGAAACTCAGATTTCATTTCATATAAGTTTTTTATAGAGGTCTACCATTTTCCTCTCTAAGGATTTGAAATACGGTAAATTATGTCTAGTTTCGTAAAAAATCGTAGTACAAGATGTAATAGTGTAAGTAATAATTCAAGTGACGAGCTCTATTGATTTCGAAAATAGCAGTTTCGAGCAAAATTTGCATTTACGATTTGCGTTTGCATAGATTAGAATATTAATAGAAGCTAAATTGCTGCGAATAAGCTTTAAATTGCAGGAAATTTATGTGCTCTTCGGACGATTTGAAATTCAAGGTATACTAATCTTAACAAAGACTGTCGGTTAAGGCAAATGATTCTAGAGCGATAATTTTTATTTTTCAATCAATTGAAATAGTTAAAGGTTTGATTTGAAAACGTAGGTATGGGCTGCCTCCTGCCGTTCCTGCCCCTCCACATGGTGGCCGTGGGCCTGAGTGCCCAGGAGATCCGCACGATCTCGATGATCGCTCCGGCAGCAGCCATCCTGGGCCCCCTGATAGCGGGCCCACTGGCGGACCGCGTCGCCGCTTCCCGCTTCCGCATGCAGGCCGGTAGCGACCTCAAGATCAACAGCCCCAACAACGGCCGCTACCTTCGCGTCATGATCGCCGTCTGCTGCGTCTTTTCCGCCCTCTTCTACGCGCTGCTGCTGCTCGTGCCTGCCGTCAAGAGGATCGATCTGCCGCACGAGCTCAGGCCCAGCGTCAAGTTCTCCTGCGACGAGCGGGGAGCCTTTGTGCATCAGGAGAGGTGCCCCCTTTTCTCCATTCAATTACAATTACAATACAACTTGATCCTACCCGATAATTCACGGAACAGCTTGTTGCTCCAGGTGTCGGGACGCAATCGGCTGCCACCGATGGGCCAACGAAGACCAGGTGGGTACTTTGCTCCTGGAAAAATGTCAGTACGCCTGCTATCCCGTCGACGAAAAGCGCCGAAAGGAAAACTTCCCGCCGCCTCAGATGGACGCCCCGTGGACGACGGTCTTGCCCAGCTCCACTCAAACTACTGTCCTCGAGGACTCTACGCCCGTCGAAAACGCCGAAAACGCCGAAAACGACGAAAACGCCGAAATCGCCGAGGTCGAAGGCAGCGGGGAACTTGGCGTCATACCCCTCGAGACCACCAGCACGACGAGCGCGACCCTCCCGAGGAAAAAGAGAGCTGGCGAGTTTGTTGTCTTTTTTCATAAAAGCAGCAAAGCAGAAAAGTAAGGGGAAATAATTAAAGTCGCAATGATGTACCGCAGAAAATAGAGGCCGGCTGCCGAAGGTCGAGTCCCCGCACGTCTGCTACAAGGACGGCCTGGAGCGGACGATCTGCCACGTGTTCCACGAGTCGCGCAACAGCCTGGCGGTGAACGCGAGCCTGAGGCAGGCCGTCAACCCGGAGCAGACCGGCGAGTGGTGCGCCTACCCGGTCGGCCAGTACTTCGACTGCAGGATTCCCGGGCAGCTCGTCAGCTGGGGCGGCAGGATGAACGAGAGCTGCCTGGTCGAGTGCCTGATCGACAGTCCCTACGACAGCGACTTTGGTAATTAGATCGTTAAGCTATTTTATTATTATACTAGCTGCCTTCGAGTTAGTTAATTTTGATCGACACAACCGCAGTCGCGGACAGCATCCTGGCGGAGAGTCAGTGCCGACAGGTGATCGGCAACGAGCAGCTGACCTTTTGGATGTACCTGACGATCCGCTGCCTGGCGGACATCTTCCCGACGGCGGCGGTGGCCCTGATCGACGCGGCCGTCGTGATCGCGACGCGCGAGACGTCCAGGGGCCGCGGCGACGTCGGCCGGCAGCTGGCCTTCGGCTCGCTGGGGTTCGCGGCGTTCGGGCCCCTGTCGGGCTACCTGGCGACGCTGCTCCGGGCCAGTCCGCTCTACTACGCGCCGATCGGGCTGCACGCGGCGCTGGTGCTGCTGGCGGCCTGCGTCGCGCTCTCGGCCGACGCCATGCCGCTGAGCCCGCCCGAGTGGTGGTGGCACACGAGCAGCGGCATGCTCGCCCTGCCCATGAGCACCGTGCGCAGGTACGGCGGCGAGAGCGCCGCCCTCTTCCTCGTCCTCGTCCTCATGGGCGGCTTCTGGAGCGCCATGGACACCTACTTGTCCATGTGAGTGACAATCGCAATCACAATTTTCCCTCGACGAAAAGCTAGCTAATAAGCACCTTTCTCGCCCTAGACACTTCCTTCACTTGAAAGCAGACGAGCTGTCGATCGGGCTGGCCCTAACGGTAGGCGCCTTGCCCGCGGTCCTCTTTCTCTGGAAGTCCGAGCACCTAGTCGATTACTGCGGACACAGTAATCTTCTCATCACTGCCTTCATCATTTACATCGTCAGGTGAGCCGACCTTATACCTTCTCTTGCTTAACTGCGCCGACTACTTTTTCAATGCTGGCAATTCAAACTAGCTTATATGACTGAATAATTACCGCAAAGATTTTAATTTCGTAATTCATATTCAACGACAAAGGAAATGGTAAGAAAATTATTCAGTGATACTATAACAGACGGGTTAATTACATTGTCTGCTACCACTTTGATTAACTGAATCATTCGCTTTATCTATTTTTGAATTTTACTTTAACAAAGAAAATACTAGCTGACATCCGTTTTCGTTTGTTAAAAAATTCCTATATCCATTCTTCCAAATAATGATCAGCAAGAAAGGTAAATTGACTCGAATTTGTCGGCCTCTCCGTAGGTTCACTGGACTGAGCCTCGTTCCGGACGTTTGGTGGGCCTTGATCTCGGAGGCGCTCGAACTCTTCACCCTTGGGGTAATGTGGGTCACAGCAATACTTTACTTCCGACACTTAATTCCCCGGCAAATGACCAGCACTGGTCAAGCGCTTCCTGTTATAGCTCACTTTTGCATCGGTATGTATAATCTGCTCTTCACTATTGACAAGTCCGCCGCGAATATTATTTTTTCGCTCAAATAGTGAAATGAAGAAATAAGTGAGATTAGGTTTGTACCGTAATGAGTTATAGGCTCGAAATAGAAAATGTAAATTGTTTCCTTGCGTCATTTAAAATCAGTGTCTGTAAGAACGTCAAATCTAATTTTTCCTATTAAGAGCACTGAAATTAGATTACTTAACTATTTGCATAGATATAGACACACGGCAACTGTTACATTCTTACTGTCATCATTTCAAATCAAATTTTCTACACCTAATTTATTATTACGTGCCAATTAAACTTTTGAAATAAATTATTATGAATTTAAAATTAAGTAGATATTACACTTGTGTAAATAGTTAAATTCAATAAGTGTTTGGTTAATTTTCCAGATATTTTTGTAAAATAAACGATATAATAAATAAAGAAAGTTAAAAATAAATATTGTACTAAATTGTACTTTGTGGGGGCACAGGCCGTGCAATCGGAGCAGTGATCGGTGCTTGCGTCGACAAGATCGACAGGGGTGACGAGGTGCAGGCGATGCGCTACATTTACCAGTGCATGGCCATAGCTGCTGCCGCGGTCGCAACGTTTTACTTCGTACTCTACCACGGCATCCTTAAGCCTAGGTGTCACGCCCAAACGGTCCAGAGCGGACACAGGCAACCGCCTACTATCGTCCAAGGTAGTTTTTTTTTTTACATAAATTAATGTATTTAAACAACGAATTTGATTTTGTAGTCGTGTAATTGTTGCATAGTAGGGCATATAATTGTTATATATTTTATGATAAATTGTAGCTTTGCTTAATGAACGTAAAGTAACGTAAATTAAAAAACTCACTTCTGAATTCAAAATTTTAGAGATTTATTTTTATGAACAAATGTTTATTAGAAATATATACATAAAGATATTGTATTAAAATAAAAATAGTACAATCTAAAAAAAAAAAAACAAAAAATGCAAATTTACTTCATTTATCTTACGCTCTGTAAGATTATTAATAAAAGGAATTCGAGTTCGTATCCATCTATTTACAAATTCTTCACGCATTGATTTTCGTAATAAACCATTTAATAATACCATTTAAATTAACCGCCATAGAAAAATTAAAAATGTTGTTGTTTGTTATAGCGATGAATGGTAATGGAAATTATACGCCACTAAGAGTCTACCACAATGGTATGGGCCGAAAAGGACAATTCCGATATTAAAAACGATGACTTCATCAACTGGATTGACGCTTTGCATTTATCACACAAAAATTTATTTTTTTATACTATCGAATAAAAGATCCGATTTATCACTTTCATATACGCTACATTACCTAATGATTTTCAAATGAGCAATTAATATATTAATATATTATTATACCGGAACTGTAAGAATAAATAAAAAGTAAATAATATTAAAAAGTAATTATTTTTTAAATTCAACCTTTCAGTCTTAAGAAGTTATGAAATTTATTGCTTAGAATTGACAAAGAATTAAAAATAGAACACGAATTTTTGGTTCTTTTATGTGGTTGATTTATCCTGAAAAGTAAAATAAAAAAGACGATTCTGAAAGACTTCATCTTTTTGATAAAATGATAACTAGTATGTGTTGTGTCGATGTTAACGAATAATATAAATATGCAGATTCAATAATACTGTACGTTAAATTATTTAAAATTGCACGCACGCATGTTTGAGAACGTACTTCTAATCATTTTAATCTTTTCATTTTTATTAATTACATTTTTTTGAGATCGAAAGAAGTTGGCGGATTTTCCATAAAACAATGGAATTTGCTAATATTTACACAGAAAGGCAATACGCTATATTTTCAAGAAAAATAAACGCTTGTATTATAAAAATGCAAAATATACTGACTCTTAGAAGAAAAACTATTGTATTTATAGTATTCTTAGGATATTTAAAGCATTAACAGACATTTTGTACATATTTTGTTACAAATTTCTGGTGGTGTAAAACATTGAAGCTCTATATAAAACAAAACAAAGTATGAATTTGACGCATCACATTCTTCTCTTCTAAAAAAATTTTAAAGTTTGTATTGTAGCTAGATTAAAAAACTACAATGATTCAAATGTTGTTACGTAATTGTCTTTTTCATTTATTTTGTTGCATTTTCTTTTTTTCTAACAAGTATACGATTTATATTTATAATATGATTGCTTAATAGTATCGAAATCACACATGTTAAATCTCTCACAATAAACTTTCAGGCATTACTTCTAATGGATTATTGATATAAAAGAGCGAGAAAATGAAAAATATTATCACTTTAATCATACTTATATACACATGTGATAAAAAGAACTTTTTTAAATTGATTGTACAAAAAATAGAAGACTAAATTGACAAAACATTTGTAAAATGTTTTTATTTACATTATCGAAAATCAATAGCTTAATTAATTTAAAATAAATGCTCTAATCCAATAAATAAATATTTATTTGAAAGCAACTAAAAGAAACTCAACTAAACAAAATATTTTAATGAAATAAAAATTTGTATAAAAAGAACAAAATTTCAAATAAATATCTATAAGAAAAAATTAGATTCATTTATTTAAGTTTAAACCCTTTTTTGAAACGACAAAACGTCAATTTTCAATAATTATTTTTATAAAAAAAATGAATTATTTTAATCTATGGTTGTGCAATCATCGTCGTTCGAAAGTGTACGAATATCCAAAATTTCGACATCCATGCTTTCCGCTTCTGCATGAGAAATAGACTTGCTTGTATCTGATTCGTTTTGCGCTTTATTTTCAGTTTCTTGTTTTCCAACAGACTGTTCACTTCGTAAGTCTTCAGATAGTTTTGTCACCATTTTTTGAAGTTCTTCTACGGCTTTTGACGTTGCTGCTGCATTATCTTCCGAGGGTTTATCGTCTTCTTCGTGAGCTTCTAACGTTGTCGTTGGACTCTTCGCGCCTTCGTTTTCCATTTTACTACTAGGATTAAGGGCTAATGAAAGTTCAGTTGAACCATCGATTTTTTTAGAAATAAGCGATGATTCATCCGGTGTAGGTAAAGTACAGCCATTGGACAATGCGACAGGACTTAACCGTTCCAACATATCTGTGATGAAGGGGGAAGAACTATCAATCAGATCCTTTAGTGGTATATGATTTGGATCAGGCAAACCCTAAATAAGTAAAAACCCATTTAATTAAGTGAAAGAACAGTATGACTAATATTTTAAGTATTTCTTTTTAAATATTTTACGAATCAAATTACCTTGAGCTCATCCGTCTCAATACCATGATCTTCAATGTGTTGCAAATAAAATAGAAACTGCTCTTGGTATTTTCCAAAGTTTTCGTTAGATTCGGCAACTGTATGCATTGTTTCTTCGTTTGTTGCTAGATTGTAGTCGTATCTTGTTACTAACGAATAGCCGATACACTTCTCGTAATCTTTCCAAGGCACATCGTCAGCCTGGCAGGCTTTGTCTAGCGCTAGTACTGAAGAATCTCCTACAGCTTTCACTCCCGTGGGTTTGCGCTTGAAGATCGACAAGTGATCAAGAATTTGAGCAAACTCGGGGGGTATATCCGTTGCATTGAGTGAGTATTCTTTTTCAAACCTATCATCGTCATCATCAGATTCAGATTCGGACGCAGAATCTCTTATGCAGACCATTTCTAGTGCTAAGTCATCTTTCGGGTTATTTTTAGTTTGATTGCTACTAATGAAACCATTAAACTTGTTAGTTAAATTAAGAAATATTTTTGTCTAAATTAGATAAAGAAATTTTGCTTACCAATTACTTGTATTCCTTTTTTCCTGTACTTCTACAGATTCAGTGTCTTGTTCTACTTTTGCAGCAATAGCTGCTTTATCCGTTTTTTTCTTCCAATGTACGTAATCTCTTACTACTCTATCATTAATGTGTGACAATTCAACTAAAGCTTTACGCAACGCTCGATGAAAACGCTTCGTGCACAATGCGGCTGAGTTTAATAAGTCTGTGTCTTGAGGTTTGTTATACGACGTTTGGACGAGCTTCAATATTTTCGTTTTCAGCTCATTTAGTGTCAGATCTATCTCTTGACTTTGCAGAATCAACATTTTCTTAAATCTCTGGTCACGTTGCTGTATTTTTAATGGTATCGCTTCATCTATTGTTATTATTGATGATTCTTCTTTTGAAGGCATTATTTTCGTTCTCGTTGACTTTTGTTCCGACACAATCATCGGCTCGTCTATGATCAATTCCTTTTGTTGTTCTCGCTTAAATAAAGTAAGAAAATTATTTAGTTAAAGACTATGTAAGCCTTTCTGTATTTTATCATAAATTGAATGATCAGCACCCTTTTCCTTAAATAATTACACGTAGTAAAGTTTTTAATTATTTAGCTAAATAATAAATTTTATACTTCCACTACTTGAATATCAACATGTAAAATGTAATAATTATATCAAAAAGTTTATGCACAAAAACAAAGAAAATTTAAAGTTGATGTAAATCATTTAAAAAATGGTGATTAAATCGAATATTGAAATGTAAATAACAAGTGTGGAAATTGATTATTTACCGCCTGAGACATTTTTCGCCCGAAAGAAGCGAGGGAGAAAAGTCTCACGAGGTAAACAATTAAATTAAACACTAGTATCGAACTTTATTTTATACCACAAGTGTCGAAAAATCATGCCAAAGTCATGATTTTGAGATTAAAGTGATATAAAGTCAATTTGCTTACCATTTGATCAGGTACGTTATTCTCTAGCGCGATCTGCTCGACAGGGTTGGGACTAACAATAACCCCTCTATGTCTACTATTTACAGTATTATTATTTTCCAAAATGACGGGTTCGTCATCACTATCTAGATCAATAACACTTGGCTGACTTTGTTGCAGAACAGTTATTGTCGGTATTGTTGATTCTTGTGGCTTCGTTTTTGCAATAGATTTTGGAACCAAAAAGTGCGTAGTGGGCTTGACGAAAGTGATACTGCTCGATGGAACAGCCTTTGACATAACTGATACCGGAACCGCTACTAACTTTGAATTTGGCGTATGAGAAACTTTGATCTTTTTACTTCCACCTTGTAATGTGACTTTTAATAAATTTGCTAGAGGTACGGGATTGATTGCCATAGAACTATTAGGCGCTATTGGTCTGAGTTTTGGTGGCAGTTTTGGTAGTGGCTGTTGCATACTGTTTTTACTAATTATTCTGATTTTTGGAGTTTTCTGTAAATAAAATGAATTATTATGCTAAGTTTGATGCTATAGTAAATTAGTGATTAATATATTTGTTTTAATTATAGAAAGTTCATTAATAATAACAAGAAATATTTCTTTTATGATTTTTTAAAAATTATGTTTTTAAGTTTGTAGAAATTTAAACTTTAATACCACATGCTTTTTCAAAACATGCTTTGGCCAGAACTTAAATAAGACTATATTAAATATACACTATTTTGATTTTTCTTAGTGTCAATAAATAAATTACTTTTTCGGAAGATATGGCTGTCATCGAATCTTCAGCTTCAGTTGAATTTAGAATTTCTCCCTCTCCTTCGATCATTGACTGTTCACACTGCATCATCAGATCCGCTGGGTCCATATCTGGCTCCGATTTCGGTTTCTTTCTACTTCCAAAATATTCATGTTCTAAATAACCGTTACTATAAGCATTCCGTACTGTATCTTTTCGAATTTTCCGTCGTTTTATGGGCGGTGTATCAGGTCGTTCAAGTTCAGGAACGTAGTTCACATCCTCTTCTTCGTCATCGTCTGAATTTGACAATGTTCGACGTCTTCGACGCTTTCGTTTACGTGAACAGCATTTTGTTTCATCTAAGTGCATTTTCTCCTCAATCTCCTTCGGGGTCATTCGTTTATCATTTTCTAAGATCCTTAATAAAAAATGAATATGCTTATTTTTAACAAATCTTTTATTAGTTTATTTAGTTCAGCCTCTTTTAAAAGCAGTATTTTCATTTACCTAGTTACTGTTCCAATGTGTGCTACAAGTGCTCTAGCGATGGATCTTAAAGGAAATAAATCTTTAGGATCACATACAAAACATTTCCAGCTATCTTCTGCTTCTATTCTTTTAATAGTTGGAGGATCAAAGTTTCTCTTTATGCATTTACTACAAAAAGTATTACTGCAATAAGAGCAGCAATAAAGGTTTCCTCCATTGGCACACCATCTACAGAACATATCTGTAGCATCATCTCCTAAAAATTAAGGTGTATATTAAGAAGTACTTATTAAAATAATTAAAACAAATTCTTACCTTGCTCAAAAGTACCATCTCCATAAAATTCCCTACACTTTGCACACAATAGAGTGCGCAAGACTGGATGTTCATGCATATTGTGTGATTCTGCAGGTGCTGAGCCAATGTGCTCATCACATCCTGTACAGTGAAGTTTGAGAAAACGGACAGAAGCAACATCTAATCAAAATTAAAAATGCAATTAGAACATATGAATTCTTTTGACATTCATTTTAATTTTTTAATTAAAAAAGTTTGGATTGATGATTTTACATATCTTTAGCCTTTTTTATAATTGCACATTATTATTAAATCAACACTTGTACACAACAAGTATGTAAATTAAATATTAAATCTAGAGAAATAGAAGGTCAATAATTGAGACTTATTTGTCATGATTTAATATCAAAGACTAGAAATTAATTTATTGCATAAATAAAATTTGAAAGAAAACTACTAAAACTTACCGCTGCCATAAGTTAACTTGTAAAATTCATTTTCTTCTTTTGTATAAGCTTGACAAGGAAAATTAGGCTGAGGCTTTTGACTTGGTGTAACTGAAAATACAAATCATTTTTTCACCACATTTCTAGCCATTTATAAAGATTTATATATATTCTTACAAACTAAGTATTATATACATATACAGGAGCAATACAATAAACTCTTTTCACATACAATAAAGTATGTTCCAGTTTTTAAATTCCATATTTTTTTAGTTTAAACTATAGGCAAGTGAAATTTAGGTAATTTTTTTTTTTTTTAAACAAATAATCTACTTTATCACAAAAAATAACAAAGAAATCAAAATAGTGTCACATAAAGAAAGACTTTAGCCAGTAAAAAATCAATAAGTAAGGAGTCAAATTGTAAACTACTTGAAATAAAACAGTATAAATTAAAAATTTTTTCAAAATCACAAAGGCATTTCCTATTTTCCTAAGCAGATGTAAACGAATACAACCTGAATACACAAGCATTATCATGAAAAAGAAATTTAAGCATCGAACAGAATTCTTATGAAACTAGTTCACTTATTCCAATAACACAATCCTTTAGAAGTACTTAAATCTCAAAAATCTCTTTCAAATCCTCGAAAATAATTAACAGCAAATAAGAGAAAAAGTGACTGTCTAGGTTAGGCCAGTGTTAATCTCCGGGCATTTACACACCGTTTTCCTTGCTGTCGGCAATCTCCTGAACCTCAACCTCGAGCATCGACGAGATGTCCATATTAAAATGTAAAGGTGGTCAAAGATACAGTTTCTAGCTCGTCGTCAGGGCGATCAGAAACTCTGCGTCTTCGTATCACGGCCACGGCGCCGCCATGTTAAATAATGTGCTTCCTCGCGCGCATCTAAATCTAACCACCACCTCTCCACAGCTTCGACACTATTTGACTGACACTTTGTCTGCTTCCCGTTGTTATTGTTGTTATTGTTGTTGTGTTATTGTTCCCCACGCTTTATGGAATAGTCGAATGGTTTCCCTCTATTTCAGAAGGACTGGAAAAGTGCCATTAAAACCTTCTGCAAGGTTTTGTTCTTTTTTTTATAAAATCACACTCAGCAAAAAATAAACTATTCTTCTTTTCCGCTTGATACATTCTTTTTTTAAGAAACTTAAAAAATACACTGCTTTTTTATAACACGATGACAATGATGAAGATGAGGTGAAAAATGCTTGTCTTTTAGTGGAAACCACCTCTCTGTACCTCTTTTGTTTAAATACTCACAGCTGCACAACCTACCAACAGGTGAAAATCGGGCTGCTGGTTGATAAGACGGTGCAGCATCTTTTTGGGTCGTCTGGTCCAGCCAAGGACAACGAGTTCTGAAAGACAAGGAGATACCGAGGTCCGAGCGTCGCCGGCTTCACGAATTTGTATCCGGATAAGAGCGCGAATGCGCCGGACCTGCAAGTAGTGCTTATAGGTACTACTACTGTGTAGTGTTACTCACAGAGTTGTAGATATAGCGATATAGGGATTGCTAGGCGAAACTCGTGGGAGGCCGGTTTGTAGTGTATTTACGAGAGACTTTTGCTAACTTTTTTCAGAAAATTTTGGCTTTTGCAGTGCAGATTAGGAAAACTTTACATATTCTTGGAAAATAAAAAGTTTATTGATTTAACATGGTTTTGAATAAATACTGTTAACTATCTTGAAAAGAAAAGAAAATCTGGTTGCACATAAATAATAAATAATAGTAAAAAGCTTCCTTAATTTTAAAAATAACTGGGAAACTTTTAGATGATTTAATTCGACTTTATTGCTTGTATGTAGGTCTTTATTCGACTTCGATAATAAATTTTAAGTAATTTCACTAATCAAATTATGACTAAATTTATACTTATTAGCATATTAATTATCAAAAAATCAAAAAAATTAAATTAAAAAAATTCCCTTATTGACAAAATCTTATAACACTCATTTTATAGAATTTAATATTGTGTATTTGTACCAAAATGAATAATATTTTATAGGATATTGTGCGATATTTTCATGAAAATATAGTGTAAAATCCTTACAAAACTTATTAAGTATGTAGCATTTATTAAATTTATACGAATTTATAATAAATTTAATATTTTGATTGTCAGCATATGATAAGGTAGATTTTAATACCCAATCCAATCCCCTCTATCATCTCCCCTCCTATAAAATGGTGAACGAATAAGAGCTCGCCAGCACAGAGAAGTAAGCAAAGCAAATTTTGCAGCCAATAAAAAGTAAGCTTTTAAAACTTTTGCTTACAATTTCTATGTAACAACGAGTAAGATCATTTCTTATTGGTTGAAGTTTGCAATGAGAATTGGTATTATCGGGTACCTAAGTCAAAACCATTTTGTGTAACCATTTAGGATCAGTTTAGGTTTTTATATAAAATTTCTGAAAATTTATGTTACAGAATCTAATTTAAATAATGATCTTTAGTACATTTTTAAGTCATTTTTAGAATTTCTCCAATTTAGTCATCTCTATATATCCTTTCTTTTATGAAAATGACAGCAGATAATTCAGAATCATAGCCTGAAAATGAAATTATTTTTAAGCACAGGTGCTCTTAATTACTTTTCATCATTTCCTATTTACAAAACCTAGGTTACAAAACTCAATATAAGAGTTTCCCGGATAAGATAAAAGCAAAGAATTTTTTTTACTATTCGTAATAAAAAATATGTAAAAACTTATAAATAATAAATAATAATACTAAACGATGAAAAAATTCCTCAAGCACTATATTAGGTATATACCCAAAAAACTTTTAATCGCGGACGAGCCCTAGTAGGCTGATTCTTAATCTAATATACAATTATAAGAACTGCTCGATTTACATTTTTATTTCTTTTTCATGATCTTTCATGATCTTTCATGTTTCTTTCAAAACTTCTGTAAGCAGACTTATAAAAGCAAATTATTATAAACAGAAACTTATTTAATTATTCAGCAGTTAGAAAATAATTAAAATTATTTAACTTTTTATTTAAAAAAAGCGAAATAATATTAAGAGTAACTACTGATAAATAAAAATTAAGTAAACTTCTAAAAAATTGAAACTTTTTAAGCGGGCGGAAGTAAAAACCCGCGCGCGTAATTTAAAAATATAATAACAAATCCTACTTATATCTACGTTAACATTTTTTAATGACCTATTTTTTATTTCATGTAAAATTTTTTGTCCTATTATAATGTTTTAAGATTTAAAAAAAATTAAAAAGGTATAATTTGACTATTATTGCGAATACAAAGTATTTCGTACCCAGTATATGTATTTAGCATTCGGAATTTGTTTACAAATGGCGTCGAGTTTGTTTTCGGATTTACTCCGCACTTGATCAAATGATATTGTATAAATTAAAAAGATGGAAAGTAACGATAAATTTAGAGAATTAAAAAATACTGCTCAACAATTAACAGAAGATGTACAAAACATGACTAACTACAAAAATTTATATAATGAAATTCAGGTATGTTGTCTTATTAAGTTATAAATAACCAAGAAAATTGTTATTGGGAAATGCATACTTAACTAAAAGATAAAAGTTTGTGAATTATATTAGTAAAAGATTATTTTTTTAACTTAGAGGCTTGTTGCATCTTCAGCTGTAAAAAAAGAAGATTTTAAAAGCACTTTGTTTGAAGCTCTAAAAAATGAAGGTTTGGAGACAGAACTTAGAAACACTGTATTTCATTGGTCAAGATCACAAGTAAAAACAAACTTTATTATTTATTTAATCATTTTTAACTTTTTTAGTTAAAAAGTTTTTAAATATTTTAGAAAGCAGTTGAGAATAGTGTTAATGACTACGAAGCAGATTTAAGTTACTTGAAGAGAGCTCAAGTTCAGTGGGAAAGAAGAATTCAAAAATCATTAAATTCTATGTGTAATGAATTAAACATTCCATTAGCTAGAATCAGACCAATGTCTGAACGAGAAGAGTTAGCAGAAAAATGGAATGAACTAAGCACATGTGATTTTGGTAAAAGATTATTTAATAATAATTAGTTGAATTATATTTTTTATATTTTATTTATTGTAAGTAATATTTAAAATTTTATATGTATAGACCTTTCTCAATACAGGCCATTATATGCTCCAAAAGATTTTTTGGAAGTTCTGTTTTCTGTGAGAGATCCACAATTTAGAAAACAAATGTATGTAATTTATATTATTACTGTTTTATTATTATTGTATAATTATTCTTAAAATTTTATTATTTTGTTATTTAAGGGATGAACCAAATTGGGAATTTGGCCATATTCAAATTCGTGTAAAAACATTAGCTCAATTAGTAAGTAAACAGTTTTTTATAATATTAAATTTTGTGCATATTTAAATTAAAACCTTTCAAAATAGTTATAAGTTTTTTATTAATGTTTAGAGAGAAGTTTACAAGGAACTTTCTCAAGGCTGTCCACTGCTAGGAGTAAATGAAAACATTCCATCGGTAGGAAATTATCCAAATTTAGAAGCTGAAAGAACTCATTTAGGTGAAAAAGTATTAATCTCAAATCATGCTCCTATTGCCCAGGAGTTTTTAAAACGTGGAGCTCCTAGAGCTTTAAGAGGAAAACTGTGGTCCCTTGTATTAGGATCTACTATTAAAGACACTGTGAGTAAAATGTGATTAATTATTATTTAAGTAAAATATTGTAAATAAAGTAAATTATTAAATTTTAATAAAATTCTTTTTATCTCAGGACATACAATATTATGAAGAATTGAAAGAAATGGTGTTGCAATATGATATAATGGTAGATAAATTAATAATCAAAGTAAGTACATTATACACATAAAATTAAAAAGTGGGAATTTAAAATGATTTAATTTAAATCTATTTATTTAGGATGTTCAATTAACAGCCAGTAATGATGACCAATATTTTGTTTTTGAAGACGTTTTATACAAAACAATGTTAAGTTTTTCAAGAGATTCTGAGGTTCTTGCTCCAGTAACAATGGATAAAAGTGCAGGTGGCCAAGTTATTCATGCAGTACTACAAGGCAAACCTGCCACTTTAGAAAATACATTAGTTTTTCCACCAAGTGGAGTTATTCCTTTTCATGGTTTTACTATGTATGGTAAGATATTTTAAATGATGCTTTTAATAAATTGATTATCATTCACTTTTCATGTAATATTTTTAGCAACACCATTTTGTTATCTATATGATGATGCTTGTGCCATGTACTTTACATTCCGAGCATTTTATTTGAGATACTGGTTTCGTCTTCATACAGTTTCAAGCCATGAGCAAGGTATTGTTGCTCTATGTTTATTGTTTGAAAGATTACTGCAATGCCATGAGCCATTATTATGGGCACATTTCAGAAGTTTACATATTCATCCGTAACTATTAATTTTTAAAAGATTATTTTTTATTTAATATCATTCTAAAATTAATAATAAACTAATTGTCATAATTCTTTTAGAATCAAAATTGTATTCAAATGGTTAATGAGAGGTTTTAGTGGTCATCTTCCACCAGAGCAATTGCTTTATTTATGGGATTTAGTTTTGGGATATGATTCATTGGAAGTCATACCTCTTCTAGCTGTTACAATTCTAAGTTTTAGAAGAGAAAATCTGTTGCAAGTGGATAATTTGCACAATATTGAAGTAAATATACAAAGAAATCAATTATTCCAAATCATAACACAGATTATCTTTGTAATTTAATTTTTTAGGCTGTACTGGCTGATCTATCTTCATTGAAAGTTATGCCTTTATTACAACTGAGCCTTCTAAAAGACTGAAAAACTACAATTTGATTAACAAAAAATTGTTATTTAATATTTAAATTTATATTTCACTAAACTAAATTTTTTATTCATGCCATTATTTGCTTAAAAATATTGCTGCACGCGCAGAATATAATATAGAATTTCTAAATTTAAAATAAAAAAAGTTTAATATGTTTTTCGAGGGAAAATAGCCGAACGACTTTTTCCCCGTAGCGCTCGTCGCCCGAGCTCGCTC